>CM051031.1:23520710-23678210 GCA_027627225.1 Congeria kusceri | reverse complement strand
TTTGTAATCCTTGCTGATATATCTTCGATATTTAGTAAACATTTGTTTTAAATTTATATTTGTGTCATTACTACACCATACAGAGACAGGGACTCGAATCGAAATTATAACTTCGTGACACTAGCTTAACATTTAAATATAATTGGTTAAAATGGTTTATATTCTCAATTTAAATATCGTTCTGTATTTAGCATTTTAAAGTATTTGTAATGAGGACGACGAGATGATTTGTTTTTGCCACTTTGCCAGTTTTCAGTACAACGGTAAATTTTATGTTGACGGACAGTACTTATGAATATATCGACCCCACCAATATCCTATACTCAGGTGAGCGACTAGGGCTACTCATGCAAGACATAGAAAATTAAATGCACGAGCCATGATCAAGGTCAATGTATTACTCGATCCCCGTTCCAAAAATGCAAAAACATATTAAAACATCAGTATAATGTTAAACTAAATGATAAAAATATATTTGAGTATGATTTTATTATGATTTGTTTGAATATGTCTAAAGTTTTTAACAACTACATAGTTATTTCATGGAACTACAATTTTACATTTCTGGCAAAGCACACACTTTCACTTTCTGTTTTTAACAACGAGTATGACGTTTCTGGATTTTTACTAGCATTGTCGTTTCTGCATTTCAATGGACCTGACGAAAAACTCCGGATATCACAGACTTATTATATCATATTTTAAGTTCTGATTATTGAATGTAGCATCAAACATCGAAAAGGGGAAGATGTTAGGCCATGAAAAAGAATGTTGCTGCGAGCTAGTGCTGAAGTGACTGGGTGGGGTGAGCATTTTCTGTTGCCATGAAGTCCACATTTTGAGGAAAGGTCAGAGACTGCCAAATGAAGACTGGAGCTGGGACGGGGTCAGTCGATACTGTGCTAGGACCAATGGTATTCTTGTAATTTGGATATTCAGACATTCGGACAGGTGTCCATGCAGTTGTTGTAGGCAACGAAAGAATTTTTTTGAAGTACCGATAATTGTGAGTTTTCGTTAATTTATGACGTTAACAATGCATGTAATTTGAGAATCATTTTGACAAGTCATATCTACTGAAAGGATTAAGACACGCATATTTTTGGTTTCATGAAATTTACTAACATGGTAACGACACCGAACTCCTGATGGACATAAGATGTGCGTTTGTTTTGTAGTTATGCATAAACGGTACAAACTAGCGTAAAGCATCACAGTGCTGAAATAATATGAAATAATTAAATAAGTTTTCTCATAGTTTGATTTCGTTTGGCAGACAAAACCAACACTATTCATGTTTTACAAAATCTATTATCACTATATTAACAAAGCATAATTAGCACAAATATAACTCTAAAATTATTTCACTTTGCAATACAATATAATTAATCAATACAATCTGGCAACATACTTTTAAAATGAGGCATGCACACAATATGAATAATAAAACTATGGAAGACAGTATCAAAACAGTGCGTCAGGCATGCGATAATAATGGCTTCCGTGAATAAACTAAAGTCTCGTCAACGATGTAAAGAGATGGATTTGTTATTTTTGAAAATCGTTTAGCCTTAAATTGATTTATAGTTAACTTGGACTACTAGTTTATTGGAATTCTAAAAATACTATATAGACGATGCATTCGAGTTACCAGACCGGAAGGACAAAATATTTTTCCTTAGAAACCATGTAACAGAACAAAAAACCTAACCATTCAAATGAATTGATTAGTAAAACGTCTGAAATATTTGATAAAGTGGTCCGTAAGTATGTTTACCATTAGAGTTTAACGCAAACACTGACGGAATCCATTCTAATCTTGTGCCTGAATAGTCTGTTTTAAAAGTTGTTAAAATGTTAAGAAGTGAACATAATAACCTTAGCATTTGTAACTATATTCTTGTCTCATAAAGACAGGGTTATTTGTTTGTTTTCAACTTGTAAATAGCAATTGTGTTAGTAATTTCATACCGCCTATAATGAATTATTATTATCATTACAATTGTATCGCATATATGATATGAAGTAGATATGGCTATTGGCAAACTACATGCAGGGTACATTTTGAAGATGTTGGCATTAAATTAATTCAAAGGAAAAGAAATAATTATTTTTCATTAACATTTCACAACATATTCAGTTTTTATATCATTAATATGTATGCAAAAATAAGCTAATAACAATGTTTTGTTTGTTAGAACATCAAGGATACAGTTTCACATGTCGTTAAATTATTAAAACTTCACGTCTTATTTCTAAACACTTACAGTAAACTATCACTCAAGGCAAAACTATTTGCCGCTGCCGTGTTTCAATGGGGATCCGATGGTCAAATGGAATTTATTGCTGCACAGAGGTCGGAGGTGCAGCAGAGTAAATTGTGAGTTATGCAATAACAATGGTATTTCGAATAATATAAGCAATTAACAACCAGTAATTTAATGTCTATTTTTTGTAGACGGATACAAAATAATTTTAATATTTTTTCTTTAAACTTTATGGACTTTTTTGTTGAGGCGTCTGGAAATGTTCAATCAAAATGCGATTTCGTTTTCTTGCTGATACAAATTTCAAACTGTTTATGAGAGAATATGAGGTTTTTCTTAAGTTATATACATTGCGTTGAATCTCACTATATGCTGAATATAGGCGTAAACCAATGACAAGATCCATGTACTGAAACCGTTTTCTTGGCGACCACAAAAAAAAATGTAATCATCAAGATCTAAACTTCCATAGTTCTCCTCTGGCTTTTTCAGCGAAGCAGCGAACGAGTGTGATAGAATATCTGTTACTATGTTCCTTATATCTTTTTGTATGTTTCGTACAGAAATCATACATAGAGACGACGATGAAAACGGATAAAGATAAAAAGCCTGTTGCGCCGTGTATCGTTTAACGTCCTCAAGTTCAATTTGTAGATTTTCCAATAATGATTCTTTTTTACATCCGCATCTTTTTAATACACATGATACTTTACACCTATCAATCTTTTCATGCATAAGTGTTAAAATATCTTTGTACAAACTATACCGCTCTTCAGACATCTGTCTTATGTGAAGCAAAGCTTTTGTATATACTAAATTCACTTCGAAAATATTTAGACTTTTATGATTTTTTTCAACTGTTCGATGCCTTCTTAGAAAATTAATAAAATTGGAAGTTGACAACAAACTTAAAACAGACCTATATGTCTTTCGAATACGCCGAAATTCAACATGCGGAATGAACTTAGCATTTTCTAAAAAGCATTTCCATGCCTTATAATTCTTTCGGAAATCAGTCGGGACGGATGTATGAATAAAGTATTTTCTCAGACATATCAACGTGGGTTCTTTAGAAAATAGAAATTGCGTGTGTATTTTCCCCAGAAATGATCGGTTTGCGTACGACAAGGGCTGTGTGAAATGTTCCTGTTTTGTAACTTCCCGAATGAAATTGTATGTTTCTTCCATTTCAAAAACGTGTGTCATATACAATGGCGTAAACATATCTTGATTTGAACAGAAGAGAATATCTCGTCCATGTAAACGGACGAGTTCTTTAATTGTCAATGTATAACCACTTAAAGCTAGCAGGTGGATTAAAGAAAAGTTATATGAATTACTGCTGCTACAAATATGATACTTGAATTGGTTTTGGGGAAAATACCTTATAATTTGCGAGAGGAAGAAATCATATTCGGAGAAATATACTGATTTCTCAATAATGTTCTCTAGCTTGACTCCGTTGTCCACAAGTAAAAGGGTTTTATTGGCTAATTCTTCTATGTTTGTATTTCTGGTTTCCGCGTATTGTTGTCTGAGAGTACTAATGCTTAAAAAATGTACTTTCATAAGAGCATCTGAATAACTAACATTCAAAGGTTCTTTAATTATTAACGGAACACTATCTGACGAGGCATGCTTCTGTCTTGCTGATAGTGTTGACAGTATAATACTATATACCGGAATTGTACTTTTCCAACCGCTCTCGATAAGCCAAACGGATAAATTTGTATTTTTTTATTTAATCGCGATATCCAACATATTATTTCCATTGTTATCAACACATGATGATAAGCGAAAACTAAAAAGCATTCTATTGAAAGTATTCATTAAACTTTGGTTTGCCTGCAAACCGAAGACACCTATAAAACAGTTGTGCATTAACAAATGAATTTCTGCCAGTTTATGTACCATACATCTAGTCAAGAGTTCTTCACAAACAAGAAAACCACGTATTACTAACAGAAATACTGGGCACCTTTAATAACCGATCCATGCATGCAAACATATAATATGTGGTTAATACAACTGAATTGTCATATCTTAAGAAAATTTGAAGTGTGTTTGCATTTACCAGTGTCTCGTTACTAAGCATATTATCAATATAAAACTTTGCAAGATTAAAATTACATTTTTTGATAATAATTTCCAGTGCTCGTAAAATGGACACGTTCGTTAATATTTGACGTTTTAACATAAGCTTGATATAGTCGCAATCGCATATTCACTTGGAGACATAACCAACCTCTCATCTTTCAGTAAAATATGTTCGTTTGAAAATAATTCATCGACGTTTATAATTAAAGTTGATGTCTTCTCCATTGCACGCAACGCATATATTACCGGGGTATAGCCATGAACATCTGTCAAAGTTAGAAGACGGACTAGTCCATTAGTTTGGTCAACCATCAAATGATTTAAGTATTCAACGTGACCATGTTTTAAAACATCAAAAAGTACTGTTCTATTGAATGTGTCAAATTCAGTAAAAATATCAAATTTTGAGACATTTACTATTGTCTGAACAATCACATTTAATATGTTCAAGTTATCACTATTTTCTATGGTTGAGCCATTAAAAGATGTCTTCAGTGCATTCCAAACCAATGCCTTTAAGCTTTTAAACTTCCAAACTGTAGGGAAAAGGTGTGCTTTTGACAGTAACCACACGAGTGCAGATTTGGACCTACACGTTACAGCAGAATGTATAGGTGTGGAACCATTACTACACACAAATGTACTTTGGTCTATGTCACGCAGAAATAAAGACTCTAACAGCTTGATATTTCCATTGCAGGCTGCAATATGAACAGGGAAGCATCCTGTAGTATCTGTCACACTGAAATTTAAATGTTCAAAGTTGGTTTTAAGTTTACCAATACTATTATTCGATGATACTACCCAAGTATGATTGTATATTACCGCAATTTCTGCTACCCCCTGGCCTTCACGACATATTATATATTGTAATTTGTTTCTTTCCTATTCGTTGAGCTGTGCTTGATCTTCTATTCTGTCAACATCAGCACAACGTTCAGGTACATGTTCGGCGTTAAGATATATTGTTTCAACAATCCTTTGATGGCCATACTGAACTGCTGCTATTAAAGGTGACCGTCCACCTCTATCAAAGCAGTGTAATGTGTTTGTTTTTGTTAATGTAAGAAGTAAATTTACTACCTCAGTATGATTGTGTCTAATGGCAGAGTGAAGAGCAGTTTCACATGCAATAAGATACCAGTCATCATGTAATGTGCTGCAACCGTCAGCCATTACCTTGTTTCCTTGAATTCGACATTGATTTTCTCGTAACCAGTACAATTCTTTTCGACATTGAACACACTTATCGTTTACACCAATGTTGATCAAATACTTTATGAGTTCAATGTTTCCATTTGAAGCAGCGTAATATAAACAAGACCAACCCACATAATAACCGTGCTCATAAAATAACTTTATAATACTTATCTGCTGAAATTTACAAGCTAATTCAACTGGTGATAAATTTAAACCATTACTATAATTAAAATCAAAGTTTCGAAATGTTGTATTTCGATTGTTAAGAATTAACTTAACAAAAAAATTTGCGTGGCCCTTTTGTGACGCAATGTCTAATACACTGTATCCCCAGTGCTTGAATTCCGTGCAAATATCGACCGCGATATCCAAATTTAATAGCCTTTCGTACATAAGCTTTCTAAAATTAATATTAGCACCATGTTGAGCTAACGCATAAAATAGTTTTTCTCGCCCAAACATTTCAGCTAAAAACAAGGCTGTTACATTGTCTACATCAATTTGATCTACGTTTGTGATTTTCTCAAACAAAATGTTTGGTATAACTTCTGTATCAATACGTTTAACAATTCTAATAAAAGCTCCCTCAGAAAACCCTCGTTCATTTGTATTTATTCCGACATTACTCACATGTCTAAATTTGTCTTCTAATGCTTTTTGATTCCTAGCTTTTGAAATATGAACAACAAGGTTGTTAATGTCACACACATGCGATTCGTCTTCAAGTAAAGACAACAAATACAAGGCGTTTGCTTCATGACCTACACTATGGTTAACACGATATTGCTCTGGACCTAAGTCGGTAAGCCAGTTTATTAATGCAAAATGTGGGACGGAAATCGTATCGTTTTCAATATCTAAAAAATGGCTGAGCTTTTGTATTTCTTTTGAATACGATGTTTTTGATTTACTCGTAAAATAGGAAAACACATTACCTATATCGTCAATGGATTTGCTTGCAAAAGTTGTTATTAATATTTCAAACATAATCTTTGATACACTGTATGTGTCAAAGAAAACCCGATCGAACGGGTCTGTGAAGTATCTGTCCAGGTTTACTGAATGTATGTTCATGTTGCCTTTGCTTGTATTAAACACCGTAGCTATAAGGAAATTTGTTATTTGTTGAAAATTACCACTGTTATTCATATGCAAATACAAACGTACGTCCATTATGTGGCGTTTCTCAAGATGGTGTAGGTGTATAATATGAAAATCTGTACATAATTTACGGTTCTCTGGTAACTTTCTGCTTAGAACAATAAACTTAATACACTCAGGGATCTTGTGCACACGTTTTTGTAACATATTTAAAATGAGATTTTCATTTCTGTCGCTAATGTAACATTCGTCTAATGCATCTAACAGCATAATTTTTATTGTGTCGGGCAGTTTTACTGATATTTTCAAAGGAAATATCAAACAGCTGTCCAAGCAACACAGTGGATCATTGTCACAGTTATGGTCAGAGTAATAAGATGCACACATACTTTCATTTCTTAAATTGGACCTGAACACGCCAAGAATATTGGCAATCATTGTTGACATTCCACGAATGAATACGCTGGGTAGTTTAGTAGATAAAACGTCAAACTTACAGAGATGAAAGGCAATCAAATTATTTCGTATTTTTGCTCCCTGGTCACTTTCATTTGCGCATACCAGATGGGCCGCCAGAGCTGATTTTCCGTAACCCATTTGTGCTTCAAGTACTATGCCATGCTTTTCTGAAGAATCGTTGTACAAATGTTGTTCAATCAGTTCGAAAAGCCACTCTCGTCCAACCAACTTCTCGTGGTCGGAATAATATGCAAGTAACGGAAATACCTCTTGTGCTGACCCATTCCTCTCTGACATGCAGCCTGAAATATTATATTTCTGTTAAAAAGCGTTCATTAGTTTTACTTTTAAAATACGCTCTCATGATAACATCATTCTTGCAATCATTGACATAACGATCTCATATGATTTAAAGAAATCAAAACATGTAGTGTATTTGAAAGACTTTAATGCACACATGCTTTAGATATTCAAAAAAGTTTGAAACAAAAAACAATTGACTTCGAACACAACACATTATAATGCAATATAATAATCAAAATAAGAGCCCCGTGCATGCGTCATGTTAGTGTTGTTTTTCTGCAGATTTCGCCTTTTAGTAAGATGTGCAGACACGATAGGCGATAGTTATTGTCCGAATTGTTGGTGAATATGTGAAATTGCCGAGGACAAAGATGCTAATTAAACTTCATGTTGTCGACTCTTTGCGGCCTTGCATTGTGTGAAATTATTAGCGGAAACAGTATTCCAAAATAAAGACTTAATCTTACCAAAACACCAATAGTTCAAAGCACCACAGTAAATAAACTACAGCGAAACATTATATCAAATAATTACTGAAGAGTTAACTGATATTATACTTGGTACATGTAATTGTTTTATGGTGTTATCAAGCTGCATCATTGTTCGATAACATACACGAAATGTCTGATTGCTGTAACCATGACAAGGCTTTGTCAGTCATTGTGCATTATTTGAAGCCAAACAAACAATAATATCGTTGTCCAATAAACTGGAATAATGTATTTAAAATGTACTAAAGACTAAAAATACTAATGCCTATTATACCTGTTTCGAAATGCTGTGTCTGTATCGTATGTTGGAAAACATTGAAGCCTGGTACATACATCCAAGCAACAAACACCACCATGCAAATATTAACGAGAAGCATCAATGTGGAAATGTTTGGTTTGCAGCAGTCTTCATCTTGATTTTGTAAGCATCTGATTTCATTCAAAACTTCCAACCTATTAGACACATGTTGTTTGATGTCATTATGATTTAACACATTTTCAAGACAAGCAAATATTTGGGTTTTTTCGATTTCATCTATCTCCATTCCTATTAAGTGTTTGATTTTATTTCTTTTCTCCTTGAGCGCATCAGCCGCTGCTATTGTACTTCTGGGAAATTCTAAACATCTTTTCCAAACAGTCAGACATATGGAAAGGTCAGCGATGTTCACGTGTGTCTTGTTCCACCCTGGATTCACAAACACTTCCACAATATTTCTGTAATCCATTGGCCATTCCCAAGACTTCATTTTCATCCATCTGATCATTTTCGGAGATGAATGAACATTAAAAAGATGATGTTTCCAAGCGTTGCAAGTGTTACACCATCTACAATATAGTTTTTTTAATTGTATTAACCATCAGAACAGGGTATTAACAATTAAAAACGATACACCCAAACTTTAAATATATTTGGACATTTCCGCAAACATGTATATCCACTCTACTCTAAGTAACCAGTTCAAGTTTACACAAAAGACCAGATGTTAATTTAATTGTTCATGTCTCAGATTTATTAGCATATTTCAAAAGTACATAAATATACGATGTTGAAATATAAATTTAATACATAGACAAAATGCACTAAGCTTATAATAAAACGGTACATGTTTGGAGAAACGCATGCATTCATAATTTCTTGGCATACGGTTAGCAAATATAAATACTTGTTATTATAGGAGCATTGCATTACGTTTGTCAAAATACATTACTAAGTAAAAAGCTATCTTTTAATTCATTTATAGACACAAGTTCATCGTATTTAGCAATACCTCTGTGTCAATATTTATTCTCTATAAATGAACTTTATTTTTGCAAAAGTTATCGTCGATCTACTGTTGATATACTGTCGATACGCCCCTTTAGTAGGGAAAACTAAGTTTATTTTACTTTTTTGTATCCTTGAAGTAATTTAGTTAAATTTATGAAAATAATACAGGATTACTTGCAAACAGAGATAAATATTAGAATTTCGCCAAAAGTTATTGCATCAACAATTTCTTGTTTCATATACTATCCCGTATCATGTATAAATAACAAAAATAACAACCCGTGTTACTTTCGAGATATTCCCTATAATATAATGTAATTTCGTCAATAGTTATTGCACCAACACTTTTTTGTTTCATTTGCTCTAACATATCATGTATAAATAACACAAATAACTATATCAAAATTTTTGAAATGTGAAACAAGAACAATGATGCAAGGCATCACAGCGGGTCTGTGTCTGTGGCAGGACCAGTGCTTATAGAATGTTATCTGATGTAGTACTATTAATCAATAACATACGATGTTTTGATCGGATATTTAAATAAAATGTCTTTTTCAATTGTTCTTGAAATGTGAAACAAGAAAAACACAGGGAGCCGTATATAGCATCGTTACCGACCAAGAGACCAACTACCAATAATAATGAAATAAGGTTCAAGACGGCCCAATTCGTTGACGGATCTAACCATGATATTCCGTTTCATCACGGCCTAGCTTGTTCACCAACAAACACATTTGGGAACACATGCCGTTAATTATTTAATGTCAAATACGGTTTAATTGTTGCAGCGTAAGTTTTTGTTTAGATATATGTCGATAACTGTTGATTTATTGATATGTAAGTAACTGTGACAATATACATGTTTAGCTTTCAAGTGACTTATCAATGCAATAAATAAGTATAATTAACCTGCTTAACACTAAAACTGAAACGTATATAATTTAATTCTTACATTATTCTGCATATGTAAATTAGAAATTGTTTTTTTTCTCGTATCTTTAAAAAAAGAATATAGTATGTACAAAATATCCCTAGTCATAATAATAATTATATATGATAAGAGAAAACATACGTCTCCAACCCCGTCTCGTATATAACATACCAGGATTAATTGGTAGACCTATAATTTTTTGTAATACTTAAAACACTTGTTTTTCAGAATTGTAGTATATTTAGTTTGCATTGATTGTTGTACACCCGTAAAAACAACAATTTTAGTGATAGTATGACACTGACATCAAGTAGACTTGTTCCTTGGAAAAAGGTCTCTGTTTGTAACAGTAATAATAATAAAATTAAAATGTGTGTATTGGAAGCAATAAACTTTCATTTTCTCATATGGAACGTGTCTTTACTTTTATTTTTATGTAATTGCATTCTAGTAACTAAAGTTTAAATGACATTTCCCGTAAAACAAACTACTAAATACTCTGGCCTTGAAGAACACATAAATGTGGTGATAAGAAATCGTGCAAACATATAGGACAGTTAGCGAAATCGATGTGGTATTTATAAAATTCTTATCGCAATATCTGATCAGTGATTCAGCTCGTTTATACATTGTATGATACTTATGTTTTATACAAGCAATACACTTAAACACATTATTAAATAACGCTTACCTGTAAAAATCCTTATACTTTTCGCTGCATTTTTGTTGGTATAGCTGCATATGCCCAACCTGTTGCTTTATATCTTCATGTAACTCATGTAATATGCCGGTTGTATAGTCTTCGAGAGCCCTTCCTGTGATAGCCAATCCTTCGTTTACCGAAAAGCACCTGAATTTTCCTGGCGTTAACTTTTTTTTTTGTTTCCACATGTTGTAATATCCTAATTCAAAAAAATATGTTCAGTTTTTACTATGCCGGATCACTTTTGCAAAATATTTCAAGTTTATCTGTGTTTGAGTTGAAGGACGGTCAATGGTTATCATCATCGTCTGCGAACTGTAAGATAACATTGAGAACGTAAACAACTACAGAAGACCTGTCGGGTATGCTTGTTACTTAGGTTGTTTAAATATTTATTGACATAAAAACATACATGAACACCTATTATTAAATGTTAAAAATCTATGGGACAACTGTACGTATAGTGTGCCTTGTATTAACTAAACTGTTTGACAGCTCAACATTAATGGGTCGGTTATATTTTAAGGGTTTATGTAAGGACAACTATCTTAAACTTAAATTATTTTGTGAATTGTTTGATTATTTTGATGGTTCAGTGTTACGTTATGCCTGGAAGTATCCGTATTGGGTTTAACTAAGTCTAAAGTGATCGAATGAATCCATATGAACGTTTTACGAGTTATAGTAAATGGTTTTTAAGGTTAAACCAAACACGTGTTATGCTACCGTATAAGGTGAGTTAGGAATATTCGTACTTTTGAATTATGAAGCAAAAAGTTTTAACAGCAAGAATATAATTATACTTTTTTATAACCAATCTTTAAATGGTTGTTATGAGTTTGCAAATGTTAACAAACTACAAAATGCGTATATACTTAATTTAAAAAATCCAAATGTAATGTATGCTAACGCTTTTATAAGTGGTATTCAAATATAAATGCGATGACGGTATCAGTTAACTTTTTGTCTTAAATGTCACATTCATGAATTAACTCTCTGTGATTTCACCATAATGGGGAATACGTAAATCGGCTTAAACAGGCGGCTCGCGCTACAACAAATCATTTCTGTATAGATTGCTTAAAACATATCTTGAATAGAAATCTTAGTGTTGCAGAAAATTTAATATTTTAATATGTTCTGCTGCTATTGAAATATAATTATTAGCATTGTCATTTCATTTTAAGTCGTAATGTTGGCATTAATAATGTTTCTTATTGCGATTATGCATGCTTGATTTTTACTATTAATACTCACGTACAAGTAACGTATGCCTACGGAAAAAATTACAGACCGCATTTGTGCCATAGGTTCTTTGATAAAATAATAATTTAATAATAAAGATAAATTTAATAAGGACCTAGCACTGTTCTATACATTGAGTTCGTGACTATTCAGTTACTTTTAATTGGTAGTTAGTTGTCCGTCTTTAGTGTTAAGTGACAAAGTAAACTTTATCTCGCCGGCATACTTCCATGCATATATGTCGGTACCACGGAATAGTACAGCAATCGGGGAAAATCGGAGGCACAGTATATAGTTAGATCAGTGATATTAGTCATATGTGTATGTGAAATAGTATGCGACGCTGTATTGTGTAGTGTATCATTTAAAACGTTTAATGAATAACATCGACGTTTATGTATCTTTAAAATACAAAAACTAATCACTATACATGTTGTTTTTTTCAAGTGTTGACCGTTTTAATGGTCTTCTTTAGTATCTTTAGTGTCGTTAAAACAAATCATCAATCACATTATCTCGGACGTATATGTAGTTTAAATCGCATTTTTTCGATCAATTTATACAACATTTTCAAAACTATACATGTATAAACAAAAGAAAACAGAAATGTTTTCTGTACTTTTCATTTGTTTTATTTTATTAGTATAAGAAAAGACCACAAATATTTTAACAGCGGACAAAAATAAATAAGATAAATAAATATCTAAAAAGATTCATTTGTTGTATTTTCATTCCACTTCAATTGTTTAATTAACTTACATATCTTTTTTTCAAGTATACAACATTTTGTTTTACATGTAGTAAGTGCCAATTAAATGATGCAATTTAAAAACAATTCTGCAATTATAAAATATGCAACATAAAGCCAGATACAAGTATGGCGATACATAATTTATTCAGTTTCAAAACCTAACACTCAATGAATATATTTCCAAATCATATTATATATCATACTAGTACATAATAATATTAATTCATGTTAATACAGTAATAGCAAAGTTGTCAAATATACATATGGTCATAAAAAGCAAATGTCCAAACTAGAATACAACGAGATTTTTACTTTCTTGACTTGCCAGTAAAAGCGTTGTACTGCTGGAAAATTTCTTCAATGCTTTGGTTATTATATCTGCGTTTCCTTCATTCTTACTGTACTCATTAAATACCTCTAAGCTACTCACTCGGTCCATATATTGATATCGTTTATTGGGTGACATACCTGAAATAATCACATGTAATAAATCATAGTCATGTTTTGCGTTGAGATGTACCATTGGTATATAATTTTGCAACATATCGTTTAAAATAAGCGCAATAACTGTTTCGCGAATTAGTTTAACGGATAAGCCACAAATGGCCGAATCCTTCCGCCTTGAATGCTTGTATTTTCTCATGTTGATTTGATTTAGAAAAATGTGTCTATATTTATTATTCATGTTACACATGTGCGTTACTGGCGTACAAATGAAAGCATTCGAAAATTCTTGGAGACTTCTTAACAATTCAATATGTAATCGAAACATATGTTTACATAATTGCACGGAGTAAAACAAATATTTTTTTTTAAATGCATACCTTCTAACTGAATCGATTTTGTTTAAATATCTCTCTACGTTAAAGTTGACATAACATTTCAAGCGTTTTTATATAATCTACGAAGTCGAAGGCGAAATCCACTGTGAAATGGTTTTAATACATTTCAGAGCTTTGTAATTGTTTCGAACATTCGTCGACAAAGACATATAAAACTTCGTTACACATACAAAACTTAGTTTTTTGGAAAACATTAATGTCGTTCGAATTTTTCCCAAAAATTATCGCATTGCATAACATTTAGGCAACTTTACATCATTTTGTTTCGTTTGCTCTCTCAAATAAAGCTCTGTTTCTTCCATTCTAAAAACTCGTGTCATATATAAAGGCGTAAACCCGTGCTAATTTGAACAGTAGAGAATATCCTTTCCATATAAACGCACTAGTTCCTTAATCGTATTTGTATATCCACTTAAAGCAAACACATGGATGTAAGAAAAGTTGAAAGAGTTGTTGCTACAAAACATAGGCATTGCATATTTCCCTGAATATATGTTAGAAAATGTGAAAGAAAATAATCGTTTTCGGAGTAAGAAATTGACGTAGTTATTAGGTCCTTCAAATCGAATCCATCAGTTAGTAGCTTGAAAGTATTTTTTGCTAATGTGTTCAGTGTCATCCCAAATAGTCTCCATTTGTATTCTAAGCGTACGTGTTTCGACTATGGATACTTTCATACTCGTCTTTGAATTACTGTCATTCGGAGTATAATAATAATAATTGAAAACTCCGTCTGTTGTGGCAATTATTTCTGTCAGCGTTGATAAAAATATACCATAGATTGAAAGCGTACTTGTCAAAGCGTTCTGTATTAACCAGAGGGACAAATTTGCATTCTTAGCTATAATTGCAATATCCAAGAGGTTATAACCGTTTTTATTAAGACATGATGATATATTAGGAAATACTAGTGTTTTAGTATTTCCAACGGTATTGGATTCTAGCAAATGTTGGATGCAAAATCTCGATAAATTATAGTTTTTCCTTTTTACAATAATTTTTAAAGCTCGCAAAACGTTTCTGTTAATAGCTTCTGCTTCATCATAAATGTTGATGCAGATGCAAGTACATACGTTGGGATATAGTTCTAACTTCCCGTCTTCCCAATAAATATTTGCTTCTAAGAAAAAATGATTAAATTTGACAACCGCATTTGAACGTTTTGGCAGGGAGCGATGTGCAAAAGTAAGCGGCGTATTTCCATGAAAATCGCGCATTGAGAGAAGTGTTAATGTTTCAGCAGTTTTTTCTGAAAACATATATGAAAGAATGTCAACATGGACATTTTTTAAAATACAACACATTATTGTTCTGTTCAAGTCACCATGTTCAGTTAGAATTTTGAAATCAGACACGTTTACCAATAGTTTGATTATAATGTTCAACGCTTTTAAATTATCAATATTTTCAAAGGTTGTCCCATGGAATGACGTCTGAAAAAAAACACACACCAAAACTTTAAACTGGGTATATTATCAAGTGTAGAAAAATGCTAATGATTTATATTATCCACATGAAAGCAGACTTTGCCCTTCAATGTATTGCAGAATGTAGAGGCATGGAACCATTTCTACAAACACATATACTCTGATCGATGTCATGCATTACAATATACTCTAACAGCTCTGTATTGTCATTGCAAGCTGCAACATAAATAGGGGAACAACCTGTTGTATATCTAACCCTGAAATTTAACTGTTTAAATTTGGTTTTCAATATGCCTTTCTTTTTATCGGATGAGATTACACACGTATGATTGAATCGAACCAAAAAGTCTTCTACCCCCTGACCTTCTTTGCATGTCATAATTTGTTTTGTTCAAAGTCTTTCAGCTGTTCTATATATTTTATGCAATCAAAATTGGCGCAACGTTCTGATAAATGTTCTGCTTGAATATATATTGTTTCGACAATCCTTTGATAACCATACTGAACTGCTGCTAGCAAAGGTGGTCTTCCACCTCTATCAAAACAGTACAGGTTGTTGGTCTTTGTCGATGTAAGAAGTATATTGACTGCATCCGTATGATTGTGTCTAATGGCTGCATGAAGAGCGGTTTCACATGCAATATTGCGCCAGTATTCATGCAATGTGCTGTTACCTTCAGCCATTACTTTGTTACATTGAATGCGATATTGATTCTCTTTTAACCAGTACAATTCTTTTGGACATTGAACACATTTATCTTTTACCCCGAGGTTGGTCAAATACTTAACAAGTTCAATATCTCCCATGAAACACGATGGAAAAACCATGCTTATTAAATAACTGTACCGGACTAAGCTGCTGAAAATTGCAACCTTATTCCACAGATGATAGATGTACCCCATTAACACAATTGAAATCAAACTTTTGAAATAACGTATATCGATTGTCGAGAATTAATTTTACTATAGACTTGTGACCATTTTGTGACGCAATGTCTAATACACTGTATCCCCAGTGTTTGAATTCTGTGCAAACATCCACAGCGACATCCAAATGGAATAATCTTTCGTACCTAGGTTTTCGTAAATGAATATTGGCACCATGCTGAACTTATGCATACACTAGCTTTTCATATCCAAACATTGCAGCTTAAAACAAGGCTGTTACAATATCTTCATTCATTTAATCTATGTCGGTTATTTTTTCAAATAGAATATTCGATGTATCTTCTATATCAATGTGTTTTACAATTCTAATAATCGCGCCCTCGAAAAAAGCTCTTTCATGCTCTAATATTATAGCATGACTCACAAGCCGTAATCTTTCTGCTAATTGTTTTTGGTTACTTGCTTTAGAAATGTGACAAGCAAGGTCACTAATGTCGCATAAATTCGATTCATCTTCAAGTAATGATAACATATACAAAGCATTTGCCTCATGATCTCTACCAGGATTTACACGATATTGATCTGGACCTAAATCTGTAAGCCAGTTTATTAGAGCTAAATGAGGGATAAAAAGAGCACCGCTATAACCAGTAAATTATTTTTAAAAAAGTCGCGGTGGCGTAGTGGATATGGTACCCGCCTAGCGATCGGGAGGTAAATACTGGTTTACCCAGGAAAAGGACTCGAGTCTTAGGCTTTCGATGTAATCGAGCTAAAATAAATAGGTTTAAACTAAATGATTGAGCTTTTGTATCTCTGTAAAATAGTGTGTGTTTGATGCATTTGTAAAAATATGAAAATACGCCTCCAATATATTTTATGGTTTTGCTAGAAAAGGTTGTTCATAAAAAATTTAAGATAATCTTTGAATTACGGTATGTCTCAGAGAATACTCGGTCAAATTGGTCAGAGTAAACCCTGCTCAAACTTACTGAATTAATGGTATTATTGTCACTTCTATTTAACATGGTTGCAAGAAGAAACTTTGATATTTGCGGGAAAATGTCACTGCTATTTAATTGTAAATAAAAATGTATGTCCATGATATAACGCTTCTCAAAGTGGTGCAGATATATTCTATGGAAATATGTAGATAAGAGTTTGTTCCCATGTAGCCTTCTGCTTAAAACAATACATTTGATCCAATTAGAAAACGTATGCACACGCTTGTGCAACATACTCATGAATTAACGTTTCTGTCACTGACATAACATTCGTCCAATGCATCCAATACTATCAGTCTGAGTGTATCGGGTCGTTCGACTGTTTGTCTCAAAGGAAATATCGAACACCTGTCCATGCATCCCAGGGGATCATTGTCACAGTTCTGATCAGAATACAAAGATGTACACATACTGTCCTTTCTTAAATTGGTCCTGAACTCGTCATTTTACCAATCATTGTTGCAATTCGACGAATACATACGCTGTGGAGTTTGGTAGACAAAACATCAAACATATAGTGATGAAAGGCTATCAAATTATTTCTCATTATTTCTCCCTGATCGCTTACATTCGCACATACCAAGTGGGTCGCTACAGCAGATTTTCCATAACCCATTTCTGCTTCAAGTAGGACACCGTGCTTGTCTGGTGAATCGTTGTACACATGTTGTTCAATCAGTTCGAACAGCCATTCTCGTCCAATCAACTCCCGTGGTCGGAATAATATCCAATCAGCGGAAACACCTCTTGTGCTGAACCATTCCTCTCTGATATGCAGCCTGGAATATATTAATTCACATTAATTCACAAACGCTAAGATTTAAAAAAGAATTGTGAATACTGAAACAAAACAGTGTACATGATTTCATCATTTTGTATCGTTTTAATGAAACCAACACGGGCTGTAGATGAAAAGAAATGATGCAAACTTGCAAAACATACATAAGATATGTCTCTATAATTGGTATGGCTTATAGCAACTATGACCACATAAAAGAATTACGAGTTAAACCTAACTTATTACATTCTACATATATATGCATAGTAATGATTATTAATTTAATATAGCGTGATAAAACATGGAAATGACCGCACGGTACTTTCCCAAATTTATATACTAAGTAAAATAAGTGTTGCAACACAATAAAACTTGATATATTTCAATGAGTCATCATTGAGTAAGTAGCATTTCATTTCTTCTTATAGTAATGGTCCTTTCCCTTTAAAGATAGGTTAACTAGTGAGTATCACCATCATGCTTGGTATAAATGTCACAAGGTTATAATAACATATGACCAATAAAAAATGTTGTGTTTTCACTTTAAGATTCATTTTAAATTTGCTAACATCCTAGTTGTTGTTTAACTTATTTTACTTAGTATATTGTTTTTGCTTTTCTGCTTTCTATACAATTTTCTGCAAGTTGGGTCCTTGTTTACATTTTTCTATGAAGTGAACAAAGGTGGTTGTCATTAAAAAAAAAACATGCCTAAGTTTTTAATGTAATCAATCTCTATAAATGTATTTAACGAGTATCAGTTTTAAATATAATCAATCTATATAAATGCATTAAACTTGCCTCATTTTTAAATATAATCAATTTATACATGTATTAAACATGTCGCATTTTTAAATATAATCAATCTATTTAAATGTATTAAACTTGTCTCACTTTTAAATATAATCAATCTATATAATGTATTAAACTTGTCTCATGTTTACTATAATCAATAGTTCATAGACCGATGAAATGCAGAAAAATACTATTCAATTCTTAAATAAATACATGTATACAATTCAGTTGTGTAATGTCCATACAACAATTTAGTATGGAAACAACGTCCACGTTTAAATCATACTTAATACAATTAATGTACAACCGATTAATACGTGATAAAATGAATAAGAATTAAGATTAGATGTATGATACAATATTATTTTATCGTTCTGCGCTACATAGGCAATTCATCAAATCTCTATTTTTACTTCTTTGACTATTCCTAAAACATGTATTACCTTCTAAAAATAACATCATATATTGGTTTCACACCATAAATATCATGTTCATTGGTATAGTTTGCTTTTTGTAGAGAACAAAGCCTTTGATAAACTATAACAGTCCAGCCAAACAACACGTTCGGAAAGGCTATACCGTTTTGTTCTGCCCAACAGTTTACCAAGTGATCGAATATAAAGTGTAGATTTATCAAGAATTATGTTGCCTAATAAATCCAAAATAGTTACTTATAGCAATGTGCCCAACATACGGTACACCATTTTAATTGTAATACAAATTTTTAATCATTCTATCGTTGTTCTTCAGCAAATGTATGCAATTAAAGTGTTTATAATAAGGTTGATATTACACATCTGTCTTGGTATTATATTTTCTTGTAAAAAAAATGATCTTGCCAGCTCATACAATATTGATGGATGTGTTATAACATGCTTGCTGATAGGTTTTATTGTGCTTTCTGGTGCAGACGTCGTGCTTTGTGACACTTTCAACATGTTTGTTGATAGGTTCATTGTGCTTACTGGTGCAGACGTCGTGCTTGGTGATACTTTCAACATGTTTGTTGATAGGTGCATTGTGCTTTCTGGTGCAGACGTCGTGCTTGGTGATACTTTCAACATGCTTGTTATTATAGAAATGACTTTTATTTATTTTAAACAAATGGTTTTCGTAAAATTTTCACATATTTTTGGTTTCGATTTTAAAAAACAAAAAAATATATTTAAAAACAATATTTAACGTGTGTGGTAAGAACGCAAAGGAATAACTTGGTTTTCAGAAAACTTCCGTAATCTTTAAATATTTAGTTATATTTTATTTTGCGAACGACCTTTTTTGCAACTATTCCGAGACAGGGTATGGATATTGATGTGCAATATCGAAAGTAGGAATTTGAATCCATTTATAGCTGGTGCATAAATGGATTTATTTACTACAAAGTACGTTATACCATAGACAATATTTGAAATCGACGTCCAACTTTTGTTTAACAAACTATGTTAAACCATTATGTAAATATATTTCTTAAGTGACACGTTCTATCAAATTTATTTTTATTGCAAATCTTTAATGTGTCCCCACTTCAGCGAAACACATTTTGGAACCGTTTTACCCAGTCGCACAAAGCAGACAAGAGGAGGTAACTCTTTCAAGGATTTTGCTTGAGTAATTGCCCTTTTTTCAACTTAGAAATTTTGCTATGGTCAAATTTTACATTATCTGTATGAGGTATTGATTTGAAACTTAAAGCACTTGATCACAGTGATGAACTTATTCTGTAGACAAGAGGTTGTTACTATATCATGGATTTTTTGGGAGTTATTTCAACTTAGAATTTTTTGCTTTAGGTCAAATTTTGTAATATCTATAAGAAGTATTGGCTTGAACTTCAAAATGCTTCATGACAGACATAAATGTATTATGTATACAAAAGCATAAAGTACTTTCAAATATGAGAAAGTCGAGCGTCCATCAACCGTAGGCAGTGCTCTTGTTTACGGCTTGGAATCATAAAAAAAGTTAAAGGAACTCAGATCAGGTGAATAAAGCGGAAAATTTTCAACCTCCACCTTTTCAGAAGTCAAAAAAGACTTAATAACCTCGCATTTGTGATAGGAGGCGTTGCCTTTTCGCTTTCATAGCTTATTATCAACCCTTCTCTGTAGCTCAACATGTATACTCATGTTTCATCACCTGTAACCACTCTAGAAATAACCAGACTATCACAGCCTTTTTTTGTTTTAAAAGTTTTTTCTTTTGCTCCTCAGTAAGTAGATAAGGTACATACTTAGCGCCAGCCTTTCTTAGGTTTAACCGCGTTTTCAGAATTTGTTGTGCATTGCCTTCTGGTGTGCCCGTACAACTAGCTATATTTTACACCGATAATGGCGCATCATGTTACAGCACCTTTACAGCAGCGATGTTTGCCTGTGTAATAGATGTTTCGGGCCTATCGGGACGGGTATCCCAGTTTTTAAAGGTTTAACCCACCTAAAACATGTGCGCATGGAAATGACATGAATTCCATATATACTACACACTTGATCAATTATCTGTTCTGAATCTAAATAAAGCCTTGTGCGCCATTTTGTATCGCTACGAATTTCAGTCTGTTCGTCCATTTTACAATATGACAATTAAGTTAGTTGCACAGCGTATTTGACTGTATATAATTCCAGTTGAAATCTCTCGGTGAATTAAAAAGCAATTTGCAAAAAAAACCCATATCTTTTGAATTGACAATTCAAGTGCAATTAAACGTTTTAAAAATAAACATGTGATGAAACTACGAAAGCCCATTAGAGACGGACATTTTTTGCAGGACCCTCGTAGGAGTATTTTGTTAATGTTAAAATTGCATCGATATAACAGTTGCCCAATTTGGTTGCAAAAGACGCAAATAATTGTTTGAATGACTTTACATGTAACATCAGTAATGTTAATTTAATGAGTGTATTCATAATCAATTCGTCCTGTTCCTGTTTAAAATCATTAAAAACATAATCATCAATCATGTATTTTGAACAATCATTTGCGATGTAAAATGTCCTGCTCAAATTTATATAATGGTACAATAATCTCTCCAAATAACATACACAAATATCTAAATAAAATATCTTTTTAAATGTACCATATCGTGAAATCCTGTTTAGATGTACCATTTCATGAAATCCTATATAGCCACTTAAAAATGTTATTGTGTTCTAATGAAATAATGACAGTCTGCAACAATAAGTTTTTAAAGTATTTATTTTATATACTGGTATGAATTTGCACTACTTCTCCTGGTTACACTGTGTTAGCTGTAACAATACGAAGTCATTATAGCGAGTTTGTGTTTAAAAAATAAAATGAAAGTCATTATAGTTATTATTTTATGCTTTCATGTGATTTATAGGGAAATGTCAGTGAAATAAAATTGGTAATTCACTGTACGAAACAGTGAAAATTATCACTCCGGTAATGTTCACTGTTTAACACTGGTTCCCAATTTACTACTGTCAATGAAACAGGCATTCAACGATGCCTTGTTCAAAGTTGTGACGTCATGACGTTATAATTCCCGCGATTTTGTCAATAAAACGCATTTAGATAGCAAATAAATGTAACAAAACGGCGTAAAACGAATAAGGAAAAACAAAGATAGGTTTCGGTAGAATATCGATTTTTGATTCACTCGTGATCATATAAAATATATATTATCACTCTGTGCCCTCGTGAAAATATCAATTTCTATTATCACGAGTGAATTAAAATCTACTGAAACCAACAAATATCCTATATTTTCTTGTTAAAAATGAAATCATTGAAGTTAACTTGTTGTTTGAATAAAAAAAAACGTCAACGAAAAAAGGACCCATAAATAGGCAACAATTTTAATGACAATGCTTATTAGAACATGGCAATTAATATCAAGTATCAGAGCTGAAAAAACCCCTGATATATTCATATAAACAAAAATACAGGTTTATAGTAAGAATCAATGATGGTACACATACCACACATACCACAAAATATAACAAATTCGCCATAAACAAAACAAATGTATTAATAATTTATATACACACATGTTACTGTAATTATTAGTTTATAACAATAGTTACACTAGGTTAAAAAAAAATCAGAACTGTTAAAAACGACATCAATGAAGATTCCGTTAAATGTTTTAGTAACTTTATATCAAAGATCACAGTTTATATTAACTGAAGTCAATAAGTATTGATTAATTCATCGACAAAACAAAACAGCAAAAGACGAAACCGATATGTTACAGCAAACTATTTTTCTATGATTTCTAGATTAACAAACTTTTTCCCTAAATAGCAACCATAAATACACACCATTTATTATTACACATTGTTGGGATTTTGTTGAGTTTGTTTTTGATATTTCAAAAATTCATTGAACTGTGAATGTAGTTGTTCGTTGTTTTGTGATGTTAATAAAAGGCTCGACTGTTGAAAAATATGTCGGCCGCATTATTAATTATTTCAATGTTTTCCACCTTGTTACAATACTCTCTAAAAACTTCCAAGCCACTTAATATTTCCATATACTGAAAACGCTTATTAGGTGACAAACATGAAACTACGATCTCACTTAGATTCGAGTTCAGTGTTTCTAGTGGAATAATATTCCGCAATATTTTGTTTGAAATAAGTTGAATAACTGTACATGTTATTGTTTTAAAAGATAAACAGCACGATCCATATGAACTATATGGATAAAGCAAACAAAAATGCTGAGCATTTAATTGTTGTATATAACGAAGTTCAGTTTCAAAGAAACGTTTATATTTTATCATTATCTTACAGACGGTCGTTTCTTGTGTATACGTACAATTTAATGCACTTGACAATTCTGGGACGCTTTTTAGAAATTCATTATATACTTGCTAGTTATGTTCGCATAATTGCATTGAGTTAAACTTAAACATTCGATCATACATTACAAGCGAATCGATATTGTCAAAACATCTCGGTACGTGAAGAAGGGCTAGCATACACGAGTACTGGACATTACCTTTAAAACATGTTGATATAATCTACTAAGGCGATAAAACAGATTGGATGGAATCCAACGTGAGTTTTCTCGAATGCATTGCAGAGCTTTATAATTATTTCGGAAACTCATCGAAAAAGAGGTATGCAAAAATAACTTCCTTAGACATGCCAAACTTAGCAGGAAGGTGTTAAGAAAACATAAATGTTGTTTGAATTTTGCCCAGAAATGATTGCTTCGCTTATAGTTTGGGCAAAATAACAACACCCTGTTTCGTTTGCTCTCTCAAAAATAACTCTGTTTGTTTCATTCTAAATACTAGTGACATATATAATGGTGTAAATCAATCAAAATTTGAATAATACAGAATATCGTTCCCATACCAACGCACTAGGTCCTTAATAGTATTAGCATAACCGCTTAAAGCTAGCAAGTGGATGTACAAAAAATTGAAAGAGTTATTTGTACATATAAAATGTATTTATATATTTTGTTGATAATGTTTAATGAGTTTTGACAGAAAATAATCGTTTTCGGCGAACGATATTGAATAAGATAGTATGTCTTTCACATTGATTCCATTAATAAGTAGTTTCAAAGACAGATTTGACATGGTTTCAGTGTCTCTTGTACTTGCTTCTGCCATTTGTTTTCTAAGCGTGTGTTTGTCTATTATGTGAACTTTCAAAGCCAAGTGTGATTTAATGACATTCACAGTTTCTATTAATATTATCGGAAGTCTATTTGACGTGGCATTACCTACTGTCAATGTTGATAACAATACATCATATGTGGAACGAGTACTATGAAATCCGTTGGTTATAAACCAGAAATACAAATTTGCATTTCTAGTCGTAATTGCAATATCCAAGAGATTATAGCCGTCTTTATTACGACACGATGATTTATTTGAAAATATTTTAGAGGCAACGCTACTGAAATACACCATGTTAAATGCCTTCAGAAAGGTGTCGTTATAGTTAAAGCCAAAAGCATTATTAAAATAATGTTGCATTAATAAATTCTTTTTCGCCAATTCATGCGACATGCATCGGGACCGAATATCACGGCAGTTTTGGCAAAAAAATATTAGTTCACTTGTTATATGTTCAACAGCTCTGAAACAATTCACTGTAAATAATTTAAATATATTAAAAGTTAAATAATACGTTGTAAGAAATTATGAGTCATCGTATTCTAAAAACAACTGCAATGTTTTTGTATTAACAAGGGTATTAAAGTCTAGCAAATACTTTATGTAAAATCTTGATAAATTAAAGTTCCCCCTCTTGACAATAATTTTCAGAGCTTGCAATAAGGACAGGTTGGTCAACAGTTTATGTTTTATCATAAATATTGATACAGATGCGATAGTATATTCACTGGGATGAAATACTAGCTTTTCGTCTTCCCAATCGGGGTTTATGTTTCTCCAAAAACCCTTTGATATGATTATTACCTCTGATTTTGTTACCGACCGAAGCGCATATGTCAGTGGCATATTGCCATTAAAATTGCGCATAGTGAGAAGTTTTACTGCACGTTCAGTTCGTTCGGCCATCATATCATGCAGAAGGTCAACATGACCATATTTTAGTATATAAAACATAATTGTTCTGTTAAAAGCATCATGTTCAGTAAAAATATTAAAATCAGAGACATTTACTAACAGTTTGATTATACTGTTAAATGATCTAAGGTTATCATATTGTTCAAATGTTGCCCCATTGAATGATGTCTTCAGAGAATACCAAACTAAGGCCTTCAAGCTTCGTTGGTTGCCAAATGAAGGAAACATGCTTAGTTTTGTCAATAACCACATCAACGCAGATTTTGCCCTTCATTTTATAGCAGAATGTAGAGGCGTTGAACCATTGCTGCACATAAATGAACTCTGTTCTATATCGTGCAGTACTAAATATTCTAACTGCTCTATGTTGTCATTACAAGCTGCGAGATGAATTGGGAAACATCCGGTAACATCTCTTACTTTAAAATTTAAATGTTCAAACTTCGTCTTCAATACACCCATCCGTTCATCGGATGAAATTACCCAAGTTTGCTTATATTGAACAGCAAACTCTTCCACCCCCTGACCTGCTTCACAGAGCATAATATCTATTCTGTTTCTTTCCAAATCGTTCAGATGTGCTATATCTTCTATTCTTTCAATATCGGCGCAACGTTCTGTAACATTTTGCGCGTGGAGATATATTGTTTCAACAACCGCTGCTAGTAAAGGTGGCCTTCCACCTCTATCAAAGCAATGTAGGGTGTTTGTCTTTGTCGATGTAAGAAGTATATGTACTACACCAATATGATTGTGTCTAATGGCAGCATGCAGAGCGGTTTCGCATGCAATAAGATACCAATCGTCATGCAATGTGCTGTAACCGTCATTCATTACTTTGTTTCCTTGGATGCGATAATGTTTGTCTTTTATCCAGTACATTTCATTTGAACATTGTACACATTTATCGTGTACACCTATTTTGGTCAGATATTCAACTAGCTCAATATGTCCATTTGAAGCAGCATAATATGAGCACGACCATCCTACGGTAAATCCATTGTCATAAAATAATTGTACCATACTGAGCTGTTTAAATTTGCAAGCCAATTCAACAGGTGATCGATTTATTCCATTAAGAGTATTAAAATCAAAGTTTTGAAAAAATGTATTGAGATTGTCAATTATGAATATAACGATGTTCGTGTGGCCCTTTTTAGACGCAATGTTTAATACACTGTATCCCCAGTATTTGAAGTCCGTGCAAGCATCTACCGCGTTATCCAAAATTAATAATTGTTCGTACATAGGTTTTTTAAAGCTTACATTTGCACCATTCTGGACTAATGAAGCAAACAGTTTTTCTCGTCCAAACATAGCAGCTAAAAACACGGCTGTTTAATTATCTTCACTCAATTGATCTATATCTGATATTTTTTCAAACATGATGTTCGGTATATTTTCAATATCAACGCGTCTAGCCATTCTTATAAAAGCGCCTTCACCAAAAGCTTGTTCATGTTTTAATAATTTATCGTGACCCATTAGTATTAATCTGTTTTCTAAAAACATTTGGTTACTGGCTTTTGAAATATGAACAGCCAGGTTAATAATGTCAATAACAGTCGCACCATTCTCAAGTAATGACAACATATACAGAGCATTTGCCTCATGACCTCTACTAAGATTTACACGATATTGAACTGGGCCTAAATCTGTAAGCCAGTTTACTAAAGCTAAATGTGGTATGAAAAAAAATATCGTTATGAATATATAGAAAATGGTTAAGCTTTTGTATCTTTGTTAAATACCGTGTGCTTCATTCATTTGTAAAGTATGAAAATACGTTCCCTATATAGTTTATGGTTTGGGTGGAAAGAGTTGTTAGTACAATTTAAAATATAATTTTTGTTGTAATGAATGTATCGGAAAATATCCGATCGAACTGATCTGACTAACTGATCTGACTAAATTTTACTCAGACTTACTGAATGTATATTTATGTTGTTTTCACTTCTATTCAGCATTGTTGCAATCAGAAAATGTGTCGTTTGTGGAAAAACTGTCACTGTTGTTCGTATGCAGATAAGAACGTATGTCCATTACGTGGCGTTGCTCAAGATGGTGTAGATATTGTATGGAAATTTACTGTTCAGGGGTAACTTTCGGCTTAAAACAATGCATTTCATCCATATAGAAAATCTGCGCACACGTTTGTGCAACATTGTCATGATGAAATTTACATTGCGTCCACTGATGTAACATTCATCCAAAGCATCTACTAATATCAGTTGTAGTGAACCTGGAAATATCAAATACCTGTCCAAGCAACCAAGTGGATCATTGTCACAATTCTGATCAGTGTAAAAGGTTCCACACAGTCTGTCCTTTCCTAAATTGACATTGAACTCGACATTATGGTTAGCGATCATCGTTGAAATACGACGAATAAATACGCTTGGTAGTTTGGTAGACAAAACATCAAACTTACAGAGATGAAATGCAATCAAATGTTTTCTTAGTCGTGCTCCATGGTCACTGTCATTTGCACATACCAGATGGGCAGCTATAGCTGATTTCCCATAGCCTATTTCTGCTTCAAGTAATATACCGTGTTTATCTGATGAATCGTTGTATACATGCTGCTCAATCAGTTCGAACAGCCACTCTCGTCCAACGAACTTGCCGTAGTCGGAATAATACCCCAGTAGCGAAATTCCTCAGGTTTGGACCCATTCCTCTCTGATATGCAACCTGAAATATAATAGTTCACATCACATGGTTTAGAACTGTAACAAAATGATAACAACTGAAACAAATCTATTTTGTTAATTATTTTTCAATTGAAAATACCCCCTTATAATAATTCAATTTTGTGCAAAGCAAACAATGCAATAAAAATGAAAGTATTGCTTCAACACATCATGAGACAAGTAATGCTATTGACAAAAAGTAAAAAATGTTAGAACAGCATAAAGTGCTGGAGTTAATTCAAAACTATTCGAAACTGAAAAGCTGATAAGTGCTTGTAAAAAAATTATTTATAATTACTTTAACCATGCTTAATGCATTGTGAATGTACTAGTATACATTGTATACAGACACGTCTAGTTGTTGAAACAATGTTTAATAATTAATCCAACCTGGTGTTGTTTGACTATGGAAAGGGCCGCACAGTACTTTAACACAAGTAGCATGTTTGCGTTATAGACAATGTGCTGCTCATGAGTGCGCACTATATATTTGTTTCTTGAAATAAAATGGAACCATTTATTTTAAAGCATTTATGTCTGAAAATAAATTTGCTTCTACCTGTAATTCCTGAGTCAAACTGCTTGGTCTGCATGAGAGACCTGCTACATACAAGACACACCACCATGAAAATAACACCGAGAAACAAACATACCGAAACGTTTGGTTTGCAGCAGTCTTTGTCTTGATTTTGTAAGCATTTGATTTCATTCAAAACTTCCAACCTATTAGACACATGTTGTTTAATTATGATTTACAACATTTTCAATACAAACAAATATTTGGTTCATTTGGGCCTCATCAATTCCGAGTTTTCCCGAATGCATAACTTTATTTTTGTTCTCCCTCAGCGCATCAGCCGCTGCTATTATACTCCTTGGAAATTGTAAACATCTTTTCCAAACATTCAACCATAATGACAGGTCAACGAGGTTTAAGTTTGTCTTGTCCCATCCTGGCATCATAAACACTTCTACGATATTTCTGTAATTCAGTGGCCATTCCCACGACTTCATCTGTATCCATTTGATCCTTTTATAAGATGAAATGATTTCAAGGTGTTGTTTCCATGTGTCGCACGTTCGGCACCATCTACAAAATAACACATGTATAGCTTGAGCCTCTTAGGGCATACAATGTTTGACCTACTTGACGAACTATATGGATATACCAGTAGTACAGCATGTAATGTTTGCATGCCGGCGATGTCAGCTTGACAGTTTTGATTACGTGTTAGTGCCTTCCAGTCGTACGGTGTGAGCATACAATTCAATGGACTTGTAGACTCTTGGAAGCTTGGAAATAAATCAATATTTAATCGATGTTTATGTTCACATTATTGAAGGGAAACTTTAACATTCTATTTACATTATATTTCGATTTTGTCAAAATATATATCTACCTTAATGGTGGTACTCTGGCGTGTAGTGGACACTCAATTAAATGCGTTTTTATGTATGACTTCGAAGAAACAGTTAGGAGAAATCAATACAATATTGACTTACTACAATACTCCATGTTAATTTGTATTAATCTCGTTAGACCATTTAAGATCCCGAACAAAATGTTTAATCAAAAATTTTCAACGTAAACACAATATACATGTATATGAATCTATATCAAGAATTATGTGTCAAGCTAATTTCAAAATGTCGGGCCTATCGATCCATAAATAAACACACACTATATCACAAAAACTAACTCTTGGGTTTCATGAAATGTATACAATTATATTAATAATTGTACCAATATACGAATGTGCATGAAAGTTTCTGTCTTTCAATAAAGTATCATATTTTTGTAGTTAAGGACATTACATAAGATCTAGGTCATCATTTTATATAGCATGACGTTATCAACCTTGGCGAAGATTTTATTTTACTGGGTATGCGTACAAACGTTTATAACAGTTGTTTGAGGGCCGTTGATGCCATTAATTTACGCCATACAGAGGTCATATCAATGTTATGGTGTACATTTTGCGCGTTGTAACCACCCTGCATGTACATATAATCACAACCAGTTAAAGTCCTTGTATTGTCTGCTGCCTTGTTGTTGGCACGTCTGCGTATGTCCCACTTTTTGCTTGATATCTCCGTGTGATTTCTGCCATGTTTTATTAGTATAACACTCGAGTGCATTCCCTGTAATAACAAGGACTTCTAACGCCGATAAGTATCTTGTTTTTTTCCGGCGATATCCACACATTCTTTATTTTATTCAACATTCTTAAACCGTGCAGCGTATACCTAATGTACCACATGTACACAATATAATATAAACTTATAACTGAAATGAGTTTCAATATACCTGTTCATTAATTCGATCTGTAATTAGCATACCCATGTCACAATGTGAAATATTGATCGATTTAAAACTAACTTGTCATCGCTAGGATACATGCTTATGCGGTTATTTGAATGAAAATTCAACTGTGGGGTTTCAATCATTATTAACTGTTTTTACTCTTTCCTTTCTCATACAATAAAGTATTAAAAGCTATAACTTGGCAGCTTTCATCCATCTACTATGGACTTTATCAGCCAACTGATCTCCTTTACATTGACTATAGATTAGGACTAACAACTCGCGATCAGGGCATCAGTGATGTTAATGCTATATCCCAAATGTGCAGTAACTGGAACCAGCCCCCGGCCCTGTTCAACTTGTATGCTCTGATGTAGATCGCCTCCTTCATACCCCTATCAAACTTAGAGGGATCCTGATCAAGAATTAGCACTGAATCCAATGAGACAGCATGGCCTGGGCTGTCTTGATGTATGTGGCGTGATATCTCGCTACCACTAGATCTTGGTCTTCTATGTTCCATAAACCTGGCTTTTAATGTTCGTTCCGATTCACCTACTGTGGAATCACTTAAATTCGCGGGATACAACTTTCGCGCACTTGCGATCGCGGACATATTCGCGCGGTCTTAAATTCGCACAATTACGATTTTGAAAAAAATCGAGATTCGGGTTTTACACAAAGTACGTGTCAATTATGCAGTAAAACGACCAACCGGGCAGATCCCCAATGCAGGGTCCTTCATCTTGCTTGTTGCAATAAACACGTGTATTAGTACCGGATTAGGCTCTTAATTGACAACAGTGGACCACTTCTGAAGAATACTAGTAGGGGACGCAGATTTAGGCAAGACAAAAGATACTTTATGTCACGCAATGTCAAACAGACACCTTGTTGTTAATGAAATGCTGATTGAAATGAAATACTATGTTCGGCTCCACACCGGGGGCGCTCATTCTTTACACAGAAGGTCACGTTGTGAAAACAAACTGTCATCTTGGGCACATTACCTGTTTATACCAAATTATATTTTTAAAGACATGCACAGTGTGCTCTGTCAATGGATTTTTTACCGATATACTTGTACCGAGGGTAAATAAGCAATTCCTTCCTTCCTATTGTTCTATATCTACAAGTATCGTTTTCATTATCCTTTTACTCATTGCATTACGAGTATTCAAAATCGTGTCTTTGTGCAACTGTGTTATAGAAATGCAATTGTGTTTGTTATGCTCTGCGAAGCTTTTTTATACAAAGGTAAAGATCTCAATATTCTCTGCGCTACAAAGTTTTTATAAAGCAATCAATGCACCCACCCTTTCCATGCGGCTGACGTGACGTTGTACATGACAGCATAATTTTCGCGCGTTTTTTCTAGCAGAAGAAAATATTTACATGAAAGACATGTGCAGATTAATTGTAAAATACAATTCGTGCTTACGTCACGTGAACAGTAATATTCGGATAGGCGTTTCGGATTTCGAATTGATTATACGCGTTTTGAAATTAATTACGAGGAATAATATTATATTTTTATATTTTTTTATATAGAAATGGAATATTTTACAAATGGATATAACACATTATGAATGTTAACAACAATGAAAAAGCTGCGTTAATTTTATGACGGTACTTAAATGTACGAAAACGTTAACAATTTAATTTAAAAGAAAACAATATGAATTCATTTATCAGAATAGAGCAACAAAACATACAAAAAACGTTCATTAAAATATTCAAATCGTCACATATAGGCCTATCTGCGTATAGTTACGAACGATTACCGACGTACATTTGAACGAACGTGCAAGCTCCCAATGTTGAATGTCGGACACATGCCCTCCCGGCCATATGCCCTCCCGATTATTGTTAGTCAGGCGGACATATGCCCTCCCGGACATTTGCCACCCCGGACACATGCCCTCTCGTTTTACACCACCCGGACACTAGCCCTCCCATAACTCGTCTTTCGCTTGAGACGTTCAACCCATGTGCAGTGCACTAGATGCTTCACATCGGACACTAGAACACATCAATAAATATTCATCGCACACACGTCCGTCCAGCTATGTTTAAAATATGCGCTGGCAAAAACATGATTTTATTCAAAAGTTTTGATAAAGATATTCGGTCGTCTGTATCAATTTGTTTAGAAATACATAAAAGAAACCTGATACATGTAAGAATGGATGTAAGACAACTAAATTAGGTATAATTCATTTTGTACGATCCTCTTTATTTCAATAACTTTTATTATTATGCAACAATTTATATAATTCCCTTCGTATTGTTGATCTGGTATCACGAATACAGTGATATAAATAGGTTTATAAATATAAAGGTTATTTAACAGCATTGTGTACGATAAGGTGATACATTTAGACTCATACATAACTGATGTACTCTCATTGAAATGAACCAATAATGTGCTTCTCCAAATATATCCCATACTGTCTCTGTGGCATAGTAGTTAGGGCATTCGCCTATGGAGCGGGAGGTCGAAGGTTCAAGTCTCGCACAGGGCTTGTTCTGATATGGCCAGTTGCCTACCCAGCAGCTACTTTAATCGAAGGGTACCGATTTCTTTCCTGCGAAGCATTCCGCATATAGCATAGCAATCGGGAGATCGGGAGTAAAGACGTTCATTAGTAACGGTGTCTCATAAGTAAACCTAATAATATTGGTACAATAATATGACCAATGATTTCATAAAATAAATCACTATACATGTACAAACTAAGCATCTTGTTATTCAATAACCGAATACTATTGGTACAATAATATGACCAATACTTTCATACAGCTATTCACAAACAATCTGCAAACTAAGCATCTTGTCAGCTCAGTCATGTGCTTCAAGTTTGTAAGTACAATTTTTAGTTTGTAATCTTAGCATGACTAAATGAAAACATATTTTTGAGATATGGTGATAAATAATTCAGACATCAAGGGTAAAGTCTTCAGATAAGAGATTGTCTTTATCACCTATTATTACCACTTCACAAACAAAGTTAACTCCCTTTGAGTAAGAGTTATCTTTCTTAGTAAGTGGATTACAAAGATTCTCACACTGTTGGAGAACCATACCGAAAATGAAGACCTACATATTTAGATCAAGGGTATCAGCATTATTAGATTGGACATGCTTACCTCGAGTCAATGTTTAAATCGCTGTTCTTTTCTGCAATCTATGAAGAAATATCACATTGGAAGCTGCAGCCTATAATCTACCATTACAAGTACTTGTCTTACTCGTTATAGCCATGTTTGTGCAAGTTTTGTGATTAGACATATATGTGCCCTGTTTAGATATCAAGTATTTGGAAAAGATTGTGAATGGACATCTATTGTTCTCAATATTATTCATGTTCAATGAATATTTACTGAGATATGTCCTTTAATATTACCTGCTGCATTAATTGTGTCGCATGAATGAAATTCAAATTAAACTGGTGAAAGAAATGCTATTACTATGTGTGAACGAAAAGGGCGTTTTATGATTATGTTTTCCCTGCATTATTTTTAATGTTATTTCCTTAGGGAAAGTTCTACAGATCCAGTTGCGTGTTTATTTATAATTATATTGAACAAAAATACACTCACACAAAACCAAAATAAAAAAGACATTTATAATGATTTCAAGACCAATAAATTTGAAAACAGACACACACATTTTTCAAGTTATGCGAATAAAATGAAGCTAGAAATTACGTATAAATTAGAATAGACATAATTGTATTTTAAAGAGTGATCATTTGTGTCTTTAAATTTCTTAAGTGCATTAATATTTAGCCATAGAAAAATTAAGATTACATATACATCTCTTTTATACAATTCAGCAGTATAAATTGTCTATAATCTTATCAACTAAATGGACATTTATATTGTTTATATAAATATGTATTGACCACATTTTGCATAATCTTGACACAGTATGGTTTCAATACAATTTGTATACATTGTACGCTTATACAGGCTGACTAGTCGTTTCCAGAGGCACATTGCTGGCTGATTATTTCACAGTCACGTCTAAACCTCTGAAATATTTTATCAAATATTCATGATGATAAAAACATCATTTTATTTAAAAGTTTTGATAAAGATATTTTGTCGTCTGTATCAATTTGTTTAGAAATTCATAAAAGCAACCTGATACATGTAAGAATGAATGTAAGACAACTAAACTAGGTCTACTTCATTTTGTACAATCCTCTTTATTTCAATAACTTTAATTATTATGCAACAATTTATATAATTACCATCGTATTGTTGACTTGGTATCTTTCTTTGTATACATTAATTTAGTACCACATCTTAAGACATTCGCGTTTGCTACCTATAATTCCATATATGCCGTTTGACCTTATTACTAACCGACCATCAATTAATTAATCTTAGACTTTTGGTCGGAACATTATTCATGTCACTACTTCTTAATGGTTAAATGTGTTAATTTGAGCAATATTTTTCAAACTGTAAAAGCGTTTATCAGGAATTAAAACACGCATTAAACATAGCAGGAGGGCCAGTGACGGTGACATATTAACGGAAGGGCAAATGTTCGCCCGACTAAAAATAATCGGGAGGGCATATGTCTGGGAGGGCATGTGTCCGGATACCCCAAATGTTTGCTGCACTACGAAATCGGTACATTTTCGCGGTGGTCATAAATTCGCGCAATGGCGGGAGCACGAAAAGCGCGAAAATTAGACAACCGCGAAAATTAATGATTCTACAGTATGTAGTCCTTGTAAAATGTACACTTTCCATGTCCTTCACATTTGATATGGTAAATAGAAAATAGTAAATAATTACTAAAAGTGCTGTGTGTTTCAAACAACAGGGTACTCTTGGACTGATCCTTGTAAAACCTAAGGACAAAGCAAATAAACAAGAAATTAGCGGCGCTATTAACCATTCACAACTGGTATATTTGTAAATTGTGGATTTTAACTGATAATTTACTTATCTATCTAATGTAGGGCAAATTGTGGATTTTAACTGATAATTTACTTATCAATCTAATGTAGGGCTAGATTAGTACAGTACTTATATACTAAAGCATACTATACCCTTTAAGAACATATTGTTATATTTTTATGCCTCCCCCCCAGGTGTCGGGGTATATTGGTTTTCTAATATGGGTCGATCGGTCGCTCTGTCTGTCGGTCGGTAGATCACTTTCGTTTCCGCTCTCTATGTCCAATCGTTTACATCCGATCTTAACCAAACTTCATGAAAATGTTGTTAGGCATAATATCTCGGCCAAGTTCGATAATCAGCCAACTCGTTACAGGAACGTAGAGTTATGGTCCATAAATTGTCTAAAATTGGCCTTCCTAGCCGTTTCTGCTCTCTAACTTCAACAGTTTTCAACCGATCTTCACCAAACTTGCTGAACATATTTGTGGGCATAATATCTCGTACTAATTCGAGATCCTTTCAAAAATACTCCACGCTGGCATTGCAAAAAATATTTTTCATATTGTGTTTGTGCTGCATTCAGTTTTGTTTTATTTTAATGAACTTGATTTTGATGCCGTTCGTTTTCGTCTCGAAGCTTCTGAAATCGGCTTCACGGAAGCATGGCTCTATGTCTCTCTCGACGTATCGGCTTCGGGCAGCCGTTTGCGATACATAAAATCAGTTCTTATTGCAAGCTTATAGTAACGATTGTCATGGAATACATATTTAACATTGCTCTGTTGACCAGCCAAGAGGACATCAGGGGGCAATATATAGGGTGTCCAGCAGCACCAGCAACGTTAAAGCACCCTGCTTTTTCGCCTGACCCTTATATAAAAACATACGTACAAGAGGACATGTCTAGGAATGTTAGTATGTTTCTTTTGCTTATAATGAATGTTATGTTTGAACTGGCACTTAGTTAATATTGTGTTGTAATGATTGACCAATACTATGTATAAATACACAATTCAAGTGTCATCAAATATCCCGTTCCTAATAATCAATATATTTATATAAATGCATGCTTGAAATATTCATGCTTTTTTCCACTCGATTGGCAAATGTATAATCTCTTGAAGGTAGTTTAAAAAAAAGCTAGTGTGGCTTCATGTCGACCATTTAAGTCGTATATGTCTTCAGTAGTCTATAACTATGCTTGGCATGAAATCACTAACACATATTGATGAACATTGGTTTCGTCATAAAACGCATTCAGCAAATAGCATTTGTCCAGAAAAACTTACACACACAATAAAACACTATTTATGAAGGAATAATAACATGACAATTATTTATTATGTTCACCTAGGGACCTGGCTCCCATAATAAGGCCAGTTTTTTAAACGGGCGTATAATAATAATAAAACAATCACAAAACTTCGCAATTTTAAGTTAGAATTATACATATTTATAAAATGACGTTATGCAGACAATCACTTTAGTAAAATGTACACAATACCATTCTACTATAGTAACAAAAATTAAGTCAAAGTTGGTGAAGTAAGGCGAGTTTTTCAAAAAAATATGTCAGCTAAAAGCGACAGTCTATGTCAAAAATATATGCCTGTGACGATTCGTCATGTAAAGCAAGCGGGACAAACATTGAATATAGAGTTTAAACATATAAATATTGACGAATACACCTAATTTCATTCATTAAATTGCGAATATCGCCGTTCCAACCGTAACCGATTTATCTCACAGTCACAGCTTCCGGCTCACAGCACGATTTCGTATAAAGCCGTTTTATAATCTTTCACCCATATCTGTGACAATAATAATGCGTCAATAGAACAGAACACAGCATATTCACAAACAGGAAAAGTTCAAAGGTTCATATAATGATGCAAACAATACTAATTTAAACTATAACAAATGAGCAATATGAAAGTATAAATATAAATAAAAACACATGCAAGTGAAGATAATATATACCAGTTTATGTCAATAGATAATACAAGCACAAGCCTTTAAAATAAAACCACAAATAAAGAGGCCAACGCATATATAAAAAAACGAGAAAGATAGTATCCGTTTATGGCCATTCAGTTTTGAAAACGCTTCTACGGGATTCATTTAATGTTTAGTAACAATTTTATTACGGTGTGTTTATTTTTCACGTTGTATTTCTCAATCATTGTTTTCATTGTGTTGAGTTGTAGTGCGATGTTTTAAGAAATTGTGGAACTGTGCATTTAATTGTTCGCTTTCCTTGCTTTCCACTAAAAGGTTGTACTGCTTAATAATGTATCCGACGAATTTCTGATGATACCCATGCTTTGCACATTGTAAACATGGTCTTTAAATACTTGTAATCTACTCATAATGTCCATATACTGAAACTTGTAGTTAGACAAACATGAACCTGTGTCATGATATGAATCAAACTTTTCGAGTGGTGTTGTGTGATTTGCCAGTGGAATAAAACATTCTTGAACACATATTGAATAATTGTTCGTCGTATGTGTTTAATTGGTAAACCAATTAAACTTAATGAACTGTATGGAAGTTGAACACACGCCTGTTCAGCATCTAATGTTTGCATTTCATTAAGTTCAGCTTGACAATAATATTTACATCGTTTAATGACCTTACAGCTGTGGGTTTCGCGCGTACCAGTAAATGTACTTGAAAATTCGTGGAAGTTTGTTAACAAATCAATGTATAGTCGAAAATAATGTTTGCATAACTGCCTGGAGTAAACCGTATGCATGAGCTTATGTTTTATACAACTATACTGTATTTTTAGGTCGATTGTGTCAAAGGTGGTTCGCTGCGTCGTTTAGGTCATAGGATGACGCATATTGGATATTACATGTAAAACATTTCTATATAAACTACGCAGTCGAAGATACTCATCAGGCGCAAACCATTGTGAGGTTTTTTTTAATGCATTGCATTGCTTTATGATTAGTTCGGAAATTTATCGTAAACGGAGAAAATTAAAATCTTAGGCATGACATACGTTGAGAAAACATGAATGACGTTTGAATTTTTGCATTAAACTGTCGTCTTGCATATAGTGGAGGAACAACAACCTGTTGAGTTTGTTCTTTTATATAAAGCTCAGTTTCTTACATTTTATAGACGCTTGTCATATATAAAGGCGTAAACCCGTCATAGTTGGAACAGTACATAATATCCCGATCAAATAAACGCACTAGTTCCTTAGTCGTATTAGTATGACCACTTAAAGCTAACAAGTGGATGTAAGAAAAATTGAAAGAGTTGTTGCAGCAAATAAACGGTATTAAAAAGCTTCCGTGATGCTTTTTTATTATTTCAGCAAGAACATGATCATTTTCGGACAACGATATGGCCATAGTTACTATGTTTTGTAAATTGATTCTATTAGTAAGTAGGTTAAATGTCTGTTTTGCCATAACTTCAATGTCCCTCATACTAGTTTCCACTATATGTTTTCTTAGTGTATGTTTGTTGACAATATGTACTTTCATGCCTGCGTTTGAATCACTGATGTTTAGATTTTCTTTTAAAACTATGTTAACATTATATACCGTGGCATTTAATTATGTCACTGTCCATTCCAATATATCATAAATTGAAATCGTACTTTTCAAACCTTTCGCTATTAATCAGAGAGATAATTTTGCATTCTTGGTCAAAATTGCAATATCCAAAAGATTTTTAAAATCTTTATTAAGACATGTGGAGATGTTGGCAAAGTTTTAGAATCAGCACTGAAATACAGAAGGGGAAAAGGCTCTAGTAAACGTTCAGTTATTTCAACACCAACAATATTCGTCCAGTAATGTTGCATTAATAAATGAATTTCTACCAATTCATGCGACATGCATCTTTTCAAAATATCCTGGCAACTTTGACAAAAAAAAAACATAGTATCATTTTTAATGAGTCTGTGCCTTATTAAATCTTCTCTTACTGTAAACAGATTATAAGCTAGGTAATATGTAGTAAGAAGACCAGACACATTGTATGTTAAAAACAATCGCAGTGTTTTAACGTCAACAATCATATTAATATCAAGTAAATACTGGATATAAAACCTGGATAAATTAAAGTTATTCTTCTTTACAATAATTTTCAGGGCTTTCAAAAGTGGCATATTTGTTAAGAGTTTGTGTTCAGTCAAAAAAGTTGATATATATGCAAGCGCATATTCGTTGGGATAAAGTACGGACTTTTCAACTTCCCAGTCAATAGCAGTTGCTAACGGATCAAACCATGCTTTGAAAATCACCTCTGATTGTTTGTTCAGTGAGCGTATGTAAGCGGCGTATTGCCATTCAAATCAGTTCGTTCTGACATCATGTGCATCAGAAAAAAATCAACATGACCATTCTTATAACATAAAACATGATTGTTTTATTAACTACATCATGTCCAGTTAAAACATTGAATACCGAGACATTTAACAGTAGTTTAATAATGCTGTCCAAAGTTTTAAGGTTATCAAAGTTGTCCATGGTTGGCCCTTTGAAAGATGTATTAAGGGCAAACCAAACCAAATCCCTCAAGCTGCATGAGCTGCAAACTAAAGGGGAAGTTGTTATTTTTAATAATAACCACATCAATGCAGATTTGGCCCTACAATGTATAGCAGAATGTAGTGTGTTGAACCATTACTACACTTAAATGTGTTCTAACAGTTCCGTATTGTCATTGCAAGCAGCTACATGTATAGGATAATAACATGTTTTATCTCTAACATTAAATCTGAAATGCCTAAACTTAGTTTTCTACCCAAGTCTGATTGTATTTAAAGAATCGAGAGCGACGGCGGCGATGACCTCCACATAACACATGCATAATTCCTAATTGGTATCTCTCAACAAAATTTATCTCAGCTGTATCATCTATAATGTCAACATTCGCACAACGTTCTGATGCGTGTTTCACTTGAAGATTTATTGTTTCGACAATTTTTCGATGACCATACTGAACTGCTGCCAGTAAAGGTGGCTTTCCACCTCTATCAAAGCAGTGCAGGGTGTTGGTCTTTGTTAATGTAAGAAGCAATTGTACTACATCAGTATGATTATGTCTAATGGCAGCATGCAGAGCGGTTTCACATGCAATAAGGGACCAATCATCATGCAATGTGCTGTAACCGTCGGTCATTACTTTGTTACCTTTAATGCGATATTGGTTATCTTTTAACTAGTACAGTTCTTTTCGACACGGAACACATTCGTCGTTTACACCAATATTGATCAAATATTTTACAAGTTCAATATCTCGATTTGAAGCAGCATAAAATAAACACAACCACCCGATGGAAAAACCATGCTCATGAAATAACTTAACAATGCTAAGCTGTTGAAATTTACAGGCCAATTCAAAGGGTAGCAGGTTTAAGCCATTCACTGAATTGAAATCAATGTTGAAATAAGGTTTTTCGACTGTTAAGAATAAATTCAACTATGTTAGAATTACCATTTTGTGAAGCAATGTCTAATACACCGTATCCCCAGTGCTGAATTCAGTGAATTCAATATCGACCGCGATATCCAAATTTAATAATGGTTCGTGCCAAGGCTTGCTAAAATGAAAATCTGCACCATGCCGAACTAATGCATCAAATAGTTTTGCTCGCCCAAACATGGCAGCTAAAAACAAGGCTGTTACATTATCTTCGCTTTTCTGATCTATGTCGACTATTTTTTTCAAATAGGACGTCTGGTATATCTTCTATATCAACACGTTTAACAAGTCTAATAAAAGCGCCCTGACCAAACACTCTTTCATTGTCGAGTATTCTTGCAGAACTGATACGTCTAAATCTGTCTTCTAACAAGTGTTGATTATTTGCCTTTGAAATATGAACAACCAGGTTAATAATGTCAACAACATTCGTTCCATTCTCAAATAATGACAGCATGTACAAACCATTTGCCTCATTACCTATACTTAGGTTCATACGGTAATGCCCTGCATCGTTATCTGTAAGCCAGTTTATTAAAGCAATATGTGGGATGATAAATTCACCGTTATCAATTAGTATAAAATGGTTAATCTTTTGTATCTCTTTTAAATACTCTGCTGTTGATGGTCTTGTAAAATATGACACTATGGCTCCTATATTTTCGACGATTTTACAGGAAAAGGTTGTTAACAGAATTTCAAAAATAACTTTTGAAGTACTGTATGTTTCAGAGAATACCCGATCGAATTGGTCAGTGTAAAACCTACTCAGACTAAATGAGCCTTTGTTGTCGGTGGAATGATGCAATTAGAAAGTTTGTCGTTTCCGGAAAGCTTTCGTTGTGTTTCATATGTAAATAAGAACGTATGTCCATTCAGTGACGTTTCTCAAGGTGATGTAGTTGTATTATATGGAAATCTGTTGTTAATTTCCAATTTTCTGATAGTTTTCTGCTTAAAATAATAAATTTGATCCAGACTTACGTTTCGTTCATTAATATGACATTCATCCATTGCATCCAGTATTCTCTGTTCTGTTGTACCTGGCCGTTCGACTGTTTGGTTCAAAGGAAATAACAAACACCTGTCCAAGCAACCAAGTGGATCATTATCGCAGTTCTGATCAATGTAAAAATTTAAACACATGGTGGCCTTTCCTAAAGTGGACATGAACTCGACACTATTGTTAGCAATTATCTTTGAAATACGACGAATGAATACGCTGGATAGTTTGGTAGACAAAGCATATTTAATCTCACAGAGCTTGAAAGTAAACAGATTCTCTCTAATTCTTGCTCCCTGGTCACTTTTATTTGCACAGACTAGATAGGCCACTACATCTGATTTCTCGTAACCCATTTCTGCTTCAAGAAGGATACCATTCTTGTCTGATGAATCGTTGTACACATAGAGTTCAATCAGTTCGAACAGCCGCTCTCGTCCTACCAACTTCCCGTGGTCGGAATAATATCCAATCAGCGGAAATGCATCTTGCGCCGACCTAGTCCTTTCTGGTATGCATCCTAAAATTATTTCACATAAAAGATTTTAGAATTGACTATAATAACAAATAACAAAAAGGTATATTTTATTCATTATTTTACAACTAAAAATACGCCCACCCTTGATCCGGTAATCTAATTTCGCCCAACGTAACATTAAGTTGTATCACTTAAACAAAGTATTGGGCATGTAATGCTATTTAAAAAAAAGTAATGAAACATGACATATTGGTATAGAGTATCTGAGATAATTTGAAACATTTTGAAACTGAAAAACTAATAAGAAGAGCTTTAGTAACATTCTAATATAATGGCTGGCACCACGATTAGTTCATTGTGCATGAATACAGCGTTTACAGGCACGTCTATATACTATAGTTGCTGAAACAACGTTTATTATTTAATACAAAATGATGTTAAGGACAGGTAAATGGCCGCACAGTACTTTCACACAATAAAATGTTTGCGTTTTAGACAATAGCCTGATAGTGAAATGCATACCTATGTCTAGTTTACATATAAATAAACCTGATCCAAGGAAACATTTTATATTGGATTATTTGAAAAAAAATGGGAAAAACATATACAGTAACGCATTTATGTCTGAATATAATTTTGCTTCTACCTGTAATTACTGTGTCGAACTGCCTGAAAGACCTGCTACATACAAGACACACCACAAGGCAAATAACACCGAGAATCAAACATGTACAGTAGTTTGGATTGCAGCAGTCTTTATCTTGATTTTGTAAGCAATTGATTTTATGCAAAACTTCTAATCTGTTAGACACATCCTGTTTAATGTCCTTATGATTTAACACAGTTTCAATGCTGACAAATATTTGGTTCCTTTCGGGCTTATCAATTTCTAGTCTTCCCAAATGCATAAGTTTATTTCTTTTTTCCCTCAACCCATCAGCTGCTACTATTATACTTCTGGGAAATTGAAGACATCTTTTCCAAACATTCAAGCATATGGAAAGGTCAGCGAGGTTCACATTTGACTTGTCCCATCCGGGCATCATAAATACTTAAACAATGTTTCTGTAATCCATTGACCATTCCCACGACTTCATGTTCATCCATTTGATCCATTTATGAGAAGAATTGATTTCTAGATGGCGTTTCCAAGTGTTGCACGTTTGACACCATCTACAAAATAACAGTCGTATAGCTTCAGTTGTTGAGAATATATAATGTTTGAACTACTTAACGTTTTATAGTGCCTTACATTCGTGCGTTGTGAGCGTGCATGCAATTAAATGAACTTGTAAACTTTAGGAAGCTTGTTTGCAAGTCAATATGTGATCGAGGAATGTGTCAACATAGTTATGAACTTGTCTTAACAAAACCTTTACATACATGCAACATATTTTCTCTTTTGACAAAATATAACTTGTGGTTGTCAGACGCGTAGTAAACACTACATTGCATTGGGGTTTGTATAATCTATATGAAGTTGAAGAAACGATTGGGGGAACCCACATTATAGTAATCACTGAAATATTGTATGTTAATTTATATCAATCTCTTTTACCCTCAACGAAAACAAATTCTTTAGAAAAGAAGATTTAAAATCCCGAGCAAAAGGTTTATTACAAAAAATCACAAAGTGATCCAATTTGAAAAAATAGCAACATGTATATAAATTACTTTATAAATATCATGAATTAGTTGTCCAGCTAATTTAACGATACACGATCCAATAATTGATATGTAAACAAATAATAGACCACAAAAACTAACTCTGAAATGTATATTGATGATTGTACCAATTTTAATCTACGAGTTTACATAAAAGGTTAATAGTATATGTCAATCAGTGTGGAATTATACGAACTTGAATTTGTGAATACGTGTATTATACCAATATGATAAACTGTATAAATGCCAGTATGATCAAATAAATTGAACTAATGAGATCGACAAACGAATCGACTGTTAGAAGACTTGCAATTCTATTTTTAAGGCCTTTCAATTAAGAACACAATTATATGACGATTGAAGAATCCCTCAAACACAGTTATGAATATGGCATATAAAGCTTTACTTATGAAGTGTATTGGTAAAACGATTATTTGTACCATGTGTAAGTATTTGTAGAAATGTTATGTTTGACATTAGAATATGCATAGAAAATATTACCCTGTGAATTTATACACAATTTATGGACATTATTAATATATGTTTATAAATGTGAACCTGTATGCTATTGACCAATACACTGTATTATTTGTTTTAGTTGTGTATCAATGTATACCCATGTGTATAATGCCTAAAGTATTAGAAGTTAACTATCAAATTATCAAACTACGTAATTAGTTGGAATAAAATCCGTCCACGTCAGTTAAATGTAGTGCCAAATAAAAAAACATGCGTTGATTTGCATTATTTGCGTGTTAAACCACCCACCATTATATAATTACGTATACCTGTTAAAGTCCTTGTGTTGTCTGCTACAATGTTGTTGGCATGGCTGCAAATGTCCCACTTTTTGCTGTATATCTCCGTGTAACTTTTGCAGTGTTTGGATAGTATATGACTCGAGAGCATTCCCTGTAATTACAAAGGCTTCTAACACCGACATGTACCTCGTTTTTCCCGGATATATCCACACATTCATTTGATTTAACATTATGTAAGCCGTGCAGCGAATACCATATATACGCAGTATGATTTAACATTCAAATTGAAATGAACTTCAGTATATCTATTTATTGTTTTGATCTGTGATAAGCATACACATGTCACAATGTAAAATATTGATCGACTTAAATCACTCGTCTTCGTTTTGATAAACGTTAACAATTCGAGTAGTTTATTATGCTTCCTGACGGGGGAGCATATAGCCGCGTTTTTGTTCGTCCGTTCGAAATCTAATTCAACTGCCATTCAGTTGAGCCCCGTGTCAAATTCATTTCCCCGACTATTTTATCCATCAATCTCCATGTCCGTCCGACCCTCATTCCGTCCGTCCTTTCGTCCGTCCGGTTCTTCGTTTCCGCGCGATATCTCAAGATATAATGACTAAAATTTAAACTTTATATGCAGCATCCCTATAGGGCGGACAATCGCACATTGTCAGGTCGTTCCGATCTGATGATTTTTCGGTGATTGATTGTCGTTTGAATATAAATAGAACATTTTAAAAGGAATGTTTTGTTTCCGCGCGAGATCTTATAAAGTGATAACTCCATTTAAATGAAACTTTATATGCAGCATCCCTACCAAGAGAACATGTGCACATTGTCAGGTCGTTTCGGTCTGATGATTTTTTCAGGGAGTAATAGCCCTTTTTATATTAAAAAATACATTTTAATAGAATATTTTCGATTTCGCGCGCGTTCTGAGGAACTAAGATCTTGAATTTGGAGAAACATTATATGCAGCAGCGATGTGCCTTATTATTAAAAATTAAGTAATATCAGGTATAGTGAGACAATGGATAATTAAATTAAATGAATGTGCATGTTGTTTTTAAGTAATTCAGAATTAATAGCAATTATTTTACAAAAATTAAGTATATAATAATATTAATTATTTTATCATTTTAAACATACAACTCTAAGCATTTGCATCACAAAGTTTATTTATTGAGTTAAAACTTAAATTCATTCACTTATCAGTATAATTCATTATTTTTAAACATACAATTCAAAGCATTTGCCAAACAGAGTTTACTTATTCATCAAAAACATTAATTCATTCATTTATCAGTAAGCAATAAGCATAGTGACCTTCACAACAGCCAACAAACAATCAAACACATTTATATTCTGACTGAAACACACCAACCCTAAATGATAGTTTTCAATACCTGTGATGCTGTACTGTCCTGTTGGTATTCACTAAAGATAACTCAATATTTTAAACCTTATTATTCAGGAGACCTAACACTTATAAATTAGACAGACTAATAAATAGTCCTTATGCCTCAGTATCTCAGATAATTCAAATTATGCAAATTCGTAAAATTAGTTCTTTTTTTATTATTTACATTACTTACACAATATACTAATGTTATTATTATGCTTGTGTAACATACTGATGTGCAATTTTTTTCTGTCAAATGGTGTGACGAATTGTCATGCAGATCGCAAACGTTATTTATTTAATTTATACAAATATTATAAATGGCCCTCCGCTTTTACAAATCTGTTATGACCACAATTGATATAATACTTGAGTAAACATACTATGTCTTGCACCATAAACTCCTCGCAATAGTTTGTTATATATTATATACATGTTTTAATATCCGTATATGCAAGCTTTAATTTTCGTATCAACATCTTCGATATGCATGCCTAATATATCATGCTAGAGCATAACACTCATGGTATGTTTGCACCTCCTGTTATCATGTTTTTACGATCTGAGTGAAATAAAGATATTTTACTTTGACTTGACTTGCATGTTGAGTTACTAAAGTATTCACCCAGTGTTCACTTTAACGAGGACTGAATAGGTATTAAAACCTCTATGTTAATTTAACAATACCTGTCACATATTAAATGTTTACTGTGAAATGTTCGAACTCCCATTGTTCGCTGTTCAGTAGAAAAGACAAATTTAAGTAACTTTAATTGACTTTTGTCTCTATTATTTATTATTTTAAACTAGATCAAAATTTATAATTAATAATAATTAATTAAATTGCAATTATAATAAGGCACAACCCTGATGTGCAGCATCCCTACCGAGAGGACATGCGCGCATTGTCAGGTCGTTCCAGTCTGATGATTTTTCGTGGAGTTAATTATTGCAATGTTTTAGATAAAACATACTACAGTTTAATTAAATATTTTTGTTTCCGCGCGAGATCTCAATAACTCACAACTTAAATTCAATGAACTGTATATGCAGCAACCCTATATAAGGAGGACATGCGCATATTTGCAGGTCATTCAGGTCTGAAGATTTTTCAGGGAGTTATTGCCATTTATTTAAAATTGGCTTGTTTTTAATTGCCACACCATAACTTGGCCATTGATGGAGGGATTTTTAAATAACGTGGCACGAATGTTTACTGCAATGACCTGGTGCGTACCGCTGATGGATCAGATCTGTAAGTCAAAGGTCGCGGTCACGCTTAGAGGTCACAGGTCAAAACTGGCATTTTGCTTGTCCTTGCATTAACTTGCCATGGCTTAATAACTACTAAGCGCAAATATTAACTTAATGAGATGGTGTGAAGCTCACATGAACAAGATTTGTATGTCAAAGGTCTAGGTCACGCTCAGATGTCAAAGGTAAGAATTGGCTTTTTGCGTGTCTGGACTATTACTTTGCCATGATTGGATGATTTTCCAATTACCTGACCTAATGGCATATCAAACGCATGAACCAGGACTGTAGGGCAAAGGTCAGTGTCATACTAACAGGTCGAGGGTCGAAATAAGCTTTTGCTTGTCCGTACTTATTACTTGACCATGAAATCATGGACTTTAAAACCAATTTGTACAAATTTCTGCCTCAACAAGACAGCGTTTTTTCCGTTTACATTAGGTCCATAGGTTAAAGGTCAAAGCCACAATTAGAGGTCAAAGCGGCATCGGGGAGAATCCATGTCGACTCTACTGATATTGTTGTTTTGAATGCTTAACTATCTCTGTTAAAAAGATTATTGTTACAATTCTAAACTGACGTCAGTATATTTAGGCATCCTTGTAAACTTAATACATGTAGCCTCTACACCAGTAAGTTCGTGTCCCGGTTACTGAAATACACATTCATGTTTGCGCACTCGCATCATAATTATAACAACTGACGGAATATAATCAACCAACCGAAATAAAAATAGATTATTAACTTGCTATTTCATGCAACAAAACAGTGAATACGTTCGAAAAAAAATTGTGATCATATTTTTAAAATGTGACCTAACAAAGTTTTGAACTTGTTCAAATTTAAGTTCGTGTGTAACTTGATATGATGTCATATGGCAAGAACACGTCATTGATTTTATTTTAGTATATCATGTGATTATATTGTTTTTCATGCTGCTCGAAATCAGTAGATTTATATTCGGATTTTGTAAACTGGAATATAATGGAATGTTAAAAACCAAATCATTGTGACCAAAAATATATATATATTCATAAAAATTGAAAATGTTGCAAATAGTGCATAATGACTGCAATTCACTAAAATAATATTGTTATGTAAAATGCTAACTAAGAATGTACGCATTTATTTGCTGGGGTATTCTTACGACCAAAGTTTCCAAAGAATTCAGACACGAGACGTTGCATCATTGAATTGAAAATGACGTCAGAGTTTCAAACACGAACTTGTAGCTCTAAGACACGAACTTGTAGGATCAGATGCTATATTTGTTTGAATGTCTTTTTGTTGTTGTTTTTTTGGCAAATATCTGTATAACTAAATTTGATATTAAGCTTCAGTTTTGTGAGTGTGCTATTGTTAGTCTTCGCGCCAAGACTAAAGAGGTACTCATCCGTGAGATGCTCTTTCCCGACTACGCAGCCTAGACGTCCCACACGGAAGACGGCCTGCAACAGCTTGTCAGTCATCTTTCCCATGCCTGCAAGGAGTTTGAGTTGACCATCATTCTAAAAAATACTAACATCATGACCCAGGACACAGACTCCCCTCCAACCATCACTATCGATGTGTACAACCTGGAAGTTGTGGAGAATTTTCCTACCTTAACCAGTTCGCTCTCCATTGACACAGAGGTCAACAGCAGGCTCGCCAAGGAGGCAGCTTTTTTAGCCAAACTGAGACCCTCTGTGTGGCAAAACCCAAACCTCAATGAAAAGACAAAGCTGCGCGTCTACAAGGCCTGTGTGCTCGGCACATTCCTCTACATTAGCGAGGCATGGGCCCCTTATGCGAGCCACGAGAAGAAACTCAACAGGTTCTACCTAAGGTTCCTGCGACGCATTCTGCACATCAAATGACAGGACATAGAGGTCCTGAAACACGCTAGAACAGCGTGTTTGCCATTCTCAGTGAGGGGCGCCTTCATTGGCTCGCAACGTCAAGAGAATGGACCCAGTCCGCATTTCAAAAGGACCTACTGTACGGAGAGCTGGTGAAGGGCACACAGATGACAGGACGTCATGTCTGTGCTACAAAGACTCTGCCAAAAAGACATGAAGTTGTCTGACATCAATATCAATTCGTGGGAAAGCCTTGCAGGAACCTGGCGCCTTGGTGTCAGACAAGGCCTTCAAAAAGCCGAGGATGCCAGAAACAAAAACCTTGCTGCAAAGAGAGCCAGGAGGAAGGAAAAACAACAGCATTGTAGCAGGCAACGCGATTCACATGCAGCAAGTGCAAGAGAGACTGTCACTCAAGAATCGGACTGAACAACCACTGACGAAGGTGCAGATAGAAAATTACCCAACCGGAAGCTACATCATCGTCTCCCGAAGACAGACGGATGCCGACGACGACGACGCTAGTGTTATTATTGACTGCTTGTTATTTGCTTTTTATGCCGGTGAATATCTTTATACTATAGCTATGTGTTTAAACAAAAAATTATCTCTGTTGCTAAGTGAGATCCAAACTACTCGCAGCGACTACTTCCCCTATCGGTTAACATTAAACACTGCCGTCACAAGTAAAATCCTTCCTGATATGGAAGGATAATGTGCTTGTAACGTCGTAGCGTAAAATTCATTTACAAGACAGAAACCGGGGCCCGTATTCACCAACCCATTCTTAAACTTAAACATAAAGAATAGACTCAGACTAAAGAAAATATACTTGTGCATTTGCAAATATTCTGGTTACCAATGTTGTTTATGTCATTAACAAATCGTTCTAATAAAAATGCTATAACTAGAGTTTGTTAATATCAAATTAACGATCTGTTAAGTTTTAAGAATATTCTTTATTCTTAGTCTTAAGTCTAAGAATGGGTTGGTGAATACGGGCCCGGAACTTGTTGTTTTTTTTACGCTACATTTTCTACATAATTGGATTCTATCGTTTGTATTCAATAACGAAAAAGGGGAAAGAAAGTCACTAATTAAAACCATATTTATAACTAGATCATCATCATGTGGTTTGTTATGACGGCATGGATTTGACTCGGAACCAGTCAAATCTCTGCGCGGAGATTGAGTGAGATCTAAAAAATAAAAAATTGTTTAGTGGTTAATAACCAGTTCATTTGGTCTACCTTTCTTAGTATCGTCAAAATGGCCGCCACAGGAGTTTTGCCGTTTGTCAGGGGAATAGATTTGACCAAAAATGATTTTCAGGTGCTTAAATGTTTTATAAATAGTATTTTAACAAAATAGCAAAGTATTTTTCTACGTACATTTGCACCTCTAAAAAATATGGTAACTGGGCAAAGTAATAAAAAGATCTCGTCCCATATTTTTAATGCTCGGAGAAAATCTCGCATGAGCGTTACCGCTTTCGTTTTCAAAACCACAACAGCGAGGTAAGTTTTGTTTTTATTCATGTTTCAAGGCATATTATGAAAAATCTGAAACAGTCGTTCGACCTTAAATTGAATTAAGAACATATATGCAAAGTAGGGTCCACAATAGCATAACAAGTTAGGCCCTGTGCGTGAAGTACATTTTTTTATCGAGTGCACCGGGATTCTCTCCAATATGGCCATCGCCCCCAGAAGACTTATTAGTTGGGTTACGGGGGATAGTGCAAGATACACGAGACGCTTCGTTCCAGAGGCGACCCTGGGTCTTTTAGTGCCGGGTGTGAAGCACCTAGTACACTGCACCTCGGTTTAACGTCTCATGCGAAAAACCAGTTAGTAGGTAAGGGTGTAGCGGGGGCTCGAACATGCGACCCCTGGGTGGTGAAGCCAGTGCGTTACCACTAGACCACGGATCCGCCACAGGCCCTGTGCCAATATGGTGTAACTTTTTATATGGGCAGTATTGGCCGTAGGGCCTAACCGGTTAAAGACCAATTCTGTGGCGGAAATTTCTCCCTATATGTCTATAGAGTAGCGACAGGATTTTCATCGCTACTTTCATGCGCTGAAATGGCATGGTTACCATTAATATTTCTTAATAAAATTTACATACCTGCAAAGTGAATTTGTTCCTCAAAAATGTTTCATAAATATTTGTACGATAACACTTCCATTTTGGATGCAACACCAATTTAAACCTACACACTATTGCATTTTCAACACATCTCGCTGTCCTCCACTGTGTAAACTTTAATCGATATTCTGCTACACTAAAACGATTGCTTCATTTTGATTGGTCATTCAGTTCTATCATTCATCATCCGATTGGTTGAAGCATATTTTAAGGGTTAAACAAGGCAAGGTAAACATGGTGGACTGTACATGAATGTAGATTTATACGAAAGTTTAAATCGGAATTAAACGCTTGTCCTAGGTAAATTTCGGCACATGTTAAGCAGTTTAGGTGTTGTTTAAGTAAAATACGTTGATATATAACTTTATTGTCGCAAATAATGGAAATTTATGAAAATTTAAACTTTTAGGTTTCCACCACATAAATGGTCTTTCGGCTATGAGACGTTCCAGCGAATTTAGACGTATATAAAAAGTAACACTAAATTTGCTGCACGTCTCATGAATTAGACTAGGTCCACAAATTCTCCGTTTTGAAAAGCTTACATCCTTTTTCCTTACCCATGGTCGATAGAGAACGAAGCAAATAACGAAAAAAAGTTAATAAAATAATCCATTTGGTACAAAAACAATACCCATACTCAAAATATAAGACCCATACATGCCCCACAACTCATTTGCAACATTTTTCAAGCAATTAACAACAGCTAAACCAAGTAATGACCGAAAATTACTGGTGCCACGCATGAGGTGCTTGGTGCAATGCAGGAGCGATTATTGACTATTGAGCATTGGTACCGTCATGCATACCTCGACATGCAGTAATGCTGGGCATTATATTAATTCGTCAGATTATTCTAAGTTAAAACAGTTACTGACATGCATTTGAGTGTCAACCATTCCGTTGTAATAGACTTACATTAATTGTTCTTATTTGAATTTAATTTTCAGGGATCACTATTAGATATGGATGAGAGAAATTTGACCGAGCGTACAGGTTTTGTGGATTCAATGAGCCGTCCCATGGGGACCTTCCCGTTCGTCAACAGTACGATTATACGATCAGTGAAACCAAAGTTCTTATTTCAAAACGGATGGATGTCTAGTTGGCATTCACTATGATGTACATGTTATAAAAATTTATGTGTTCACAGTCGAAATATACTTATAACTAATGGAATGGTATTAACTTTATTTCAATATCTTGTGTCAGGTTAATGATGGCATGTCATTTTGTAATGTAGTTTTGCAATAAAAAAGCAACACAGTTTATGAGAGTACTGTATTATTTTGTTGGGGTTTTTAATTATATAAAATCTTCAACAAATCACAGGGTAAATCATCACAGATAAACAGATCATCGCATTTTCTGGTGCTATTTGTATATGACACGATTTTATAATTACTACATGTAATTATTAGTTAGTCTATCTGCTTATTTACTTCTGCTTATTGAATTTAACTTGAAACATCCGTGTTTGATTGAAGCTAAATGATTTACAACATAAGTGGTCAATGAATGGTGGTTGATTCCTGTCTCAGCCATTGATGAAGTTGCGGTGTTGTTTTCTGAAACTGGATTTGGAGCAGTTTGTGCTTTCGACTCCACCATCTCATAAGTATTGTAATCACTCAATCTGAGTTTGCACGCTAATCGTTTCGATCCTTGTGACAGTATTCCTCTGAAAAACGAAAAAAAATTGTGTTACATCATATAGTAAAAAGACTAAGAACATTGCAATATTTTGATACAAACCAATTCTTAAGGTACTTCTCGTGGCATACAATAATCTGCAATGTGTACAAAATAGCCCTAATATCAATATTAATTATTCATATACATTGGAATTGCAAATTCTGAGAAATAAACACATCAAACTTGATATGCAATCTATTTATTTTCATCATTCGTGCCTAAATAATGCAGACAAAATCCTCTTCCGTATGAAAACAAGTGTAATTTAACCGAAATAATCTTTTCAACTAATCAGATCAGTCGTTTCATTTGTTGTGACGTTTTTTCAGGTAGTCCCCATTGCGGTTGCTATAAATATCTTCAAGGGCGCTTTATTTGAAATCGAAACTGCTAGAAAAAGAAGAGTTGTCTGCGTTTGGAATGGACTAAAGTTGATAAAGCTCTACTAAACTATTTAAAGTTTGCCTTTATTCTACAGATTAATAACAAATCTGTGTAATAAGTATGCTTTTAATGGTTGTTTCACTGCTTTTCTGAAAAATTATCGGCCCAAACTATGCACTGCATTAGATATAAAGATGGACAGCAAATCATGTAAATTTGATTTTGAGTCGGACACTGCCAGTCTCATTATAAATGCTTGTTTAATTAAATTGCCAGCGATAATTATGCATAATTTCCATATTTTAAAAGTATCTCAATGTTTTTTCCAGGGCTTACAAGTATAGCTAGATGTCAGGTACGACTCCAATTATGTTAACGTATTTTAAAACCTTACTAAAGAAACATCCACATCATATAAAGACATATTCACATCATATAAAAAAAAACACAGCATATAAAGAAGTATCCACATCATATAAAGACATATTCACATCGTATAAAGAAAAAACCACAGCATATAAAGAAGTATCCACACCATTTAAAGAAATATCCACATCATATAAAGAAATATCCACATCGTATAAAGAAGTATCCACATCATATAAATAAATATCCACATCATATAGACATATTAAAATCATAATTATAAAGAAAAAACGACAGCATACGAGGACATAGGGCTGTGTCGGCGTCGGTGTAACCTTCGCCGCAAAGATGCCTTGGAAGAAACGGGCATAATAATTCTAGATGAAGGACCCTGCTACCTTCTAGCAAAATTGAAATTTGTCAAGAAATATTCTATTTTTTAACTTCAAATAATTAAATACGATATGCGTGTTGGTGTTTTCAGCGCCTACATGTGGTTTAGCAGTTTATTGCTAATGCCATAACACTGGTAGGTAATGGAATATATACAGGGTTCGCGCTGGCAATCGCCATCACCGACAAAATCGCAAAAGTGGCGATAAATTTTTAAGTTTGGAGATTTTTCTGGTGACAGCGTTCTTTGTCCGCATTATTTACTATTGAAATGATGTAAGCGACATTTCAGCCTAAGTAAGCGGTCTTGCTGACTTCAACTTTTTAAGGTGTAGTAGTTTTAAAAGCTGACAATTCAAGTGTTTTTGGTATTTTTGTGCTGACTTTTACTACACGGATCATCTTCACAGGATGCAACGTTGAGGGCGCACCGGATAATCCAGGCGAGTAATACATATTTGCGAGTGTGTTTGTGTGTAGCTCATGCTTGCTGATACACTTTACCACTTCATAAGAGTAATATAAATTAACTTTCTGCGAACTATGGGTCCTAGAAACCAACAAGCCTAACAGTAACCAAAAGAAAACGGGGAAGATAAAGCACATGTACCCCACCCACTCGAAGCAAGCCATTCAAGATGCTGTTGACCTTAATATAGAGGAATCGGACGCTAGTCTAGATACTAAATCTTTAGCAAAGGAATTTCTTTCATTGTTATTGCAATCAAACTGGAAAAAAAAACATGATTTTTTTTAACGAAAATTTGTTCTTTAAATAAATTTGAAAATCGAATATTCGTATTCGTTTTTCTATATTCGAATATTATCCGATATTCGAATATTCGGTCCCATCCCTCTCACATCATGTTAAAGTTATTGACAAAAGCAATGAAAACTGTTTGTGGTTTATCTTTGACAAATTTAAAGATCCCATATTGTTTGGAGTTGTGTATATTCCACCTGAAGGTTCACTGTACAGCTCTTTAGACATTTTTGACAAAATTGAACATGATATATTAGATTTATGCTCTAAAAATGATTGTAAAATATGCCTAGTAGGAGAATTTTAATGCCAAATGTAAATGTTTACAAGATTTTGTTGACATTGATGATACTACTTAACCATCATGACTTCGACCAATTGTTTGGTAAGTGTAATCTTGATATGTTCGGGTTTCCCCTTAAAAGATATTCAAGAGATATTTCTCATTGTAATAATTATGGTTTTATGCTTATTGATACGTGTAAAGCTTTTGATATTCATATTGCTAATGGCCGATGTGGCAATGATGCTTATATTGGTGAGTTGACTTGTACTAAAGGTAGTCTTATTGATTTATGTTATAATGTCTTCTATGCTATTTCCAGCTACACAGTCTTTTGATATTCTTGATTTTGATCCAATATTGTCAGATGTACACAAAGCCATCAGTTTTACCTTCAAGGATATTAATAGTGTAAGTACTCTAAATTCTGCTAAGAGTGATTCAGATTGCTGCAAGGAAGTTCCTTTCAAAAACATATGGGATTATAGTAAAAGATCTGATGATCTTTCAAATGAGATAAATGATATTACATATCAGATTGCAAACATTCTAGTTGATGCTGCTGATTCTTGTAATATGTAAATTCCTGTCCATAAACCTAAGCCTACCTTCAAACAAAATAAGAGTAAACATAGCAACCCTGGTTTGACAGTGATTGTAAAAAAATCACAGGCTACTTTATTTAAATGCAAAGAAAAAATACAGAAGTCTCAATTCTTCTGGTAACTTTCAGGAAGTTGTTAATTGCAGAAAACAATATAAACGTACTTTAAATAAAAAAGTTCAAATTTATCAAAAAGATTTGACCACGAAATTTAGGAACTTAAAGAATTCTGATCCAAAAGCTTATTGGTCTTTGCTTAATAAATACTCTGATAGTTGACACGAAACTTATGGCCGGATAAGTAAAGAAGCCTTTTAAAGCTCGACTATTCGAAGAAAAGGTGAGCTTTCCTACTCATCCCTGCGTCCGCGTCCACGTCTGAATTTGGTTCAAGTTTATATTCAAAAGTTTTGTAACTTCAAAAGTACTTAAGTTATTCACTTGAAACTTGGAATATACCTTTGTCATCAACTCTAGTGTCAAGGGCAACATTCCATATAACTCTGTTTTGTATTTTGACAGAGTTATGCCCCTTTTTCACATAGATTTTCTGGTAAAAGTTTATATTCAAAAGTTTTGTAACTTCAATACTGCAAAAGCTATTCACTTGAAACTTGGAATATACCTTTGTCATCAATCTCAGTATCAGGGTGCACATTCCCCATAACTCTATTTTGTATTTTGACAGAGGTAGGCCCCTTTTTCACATTGATTTTCTGGTTGAAGTTTATATTCAAAAGTTTTGTAACTTCAAAACTACATAAATTATTCACTTGAAACTTGGAACGAACCTTTGTCATCAATTCTAGTATCAGGGGCAACAATACCGATAATGCTGTTTTGTATTTTGACAGAGTTAGTCCCCTTTTTAATTAGATTTTCTGTTTAAAGTTTGTATTCAAAAGTTTGGTAACTTCAAAACTACCTAAGTTATTCACTTGAAACTTCTAACTAGCCTTTGTCATCAACTCTAGTATCAAGGGCAACACTACCCATAACTATATTTTGTATTTTGACAGAGTTATTCCCCCTTTTCACATAGATTTTCTGGTTAAAGTTTATATTGAAAAGTTTTGTAACTTCAAAACTTCATAAGTTATTTACTTGAAACTTGGAACTAACCTTTGTCATCAACTCTAGTATCAGGGGCAACATTAACCATAACTCTATTTTGTATTTTGACAGAGTTATGCCCCCTTTTCACTTAGATTTTCTGTTTAAAGTTTATATTCAAAAGTTTGGTAACTTCAAAACTACATAAGTTATTTACTTGAAACTTGGAACTTACCTTTTGTCATCAACTCCAGTATCAGGGGCAACATTACTCATAACTCTGTTTTGTATTTTGACAGAGTTATGCCGCTTTTTCACATAGATTTTCTGGTTAAAGTTTATATTCAGAAGTTTTATAACTTCAAAACTACATAAGTTATTCACTTGAAACTTGGCACTAACCTTTGTCATCAACTATAGTATCCAGGCAACGTTACCCATAACTCTGTTTTGTATTTGGACAGAGTTAGCCCACTTTTTACATAGACTTTGTGGTTAAAGTTTTTGTTCAAAAAATTTAGAAACTATACAAGGCTTCACTTAAAATTTTTGTATTTTAACAAATTTATGCCCGTTCCACTATCCAAAATATATACCAACTGTAATACTTCAAATAGTCGAACGCGCTGTCCACTGACAGCTCTTGTTTCAACACTTTAGTAAGCTTAATGAGTCTGACCAGGATGACTTTGAATTTTCAAAAGTTAATGTAGGTAATATACCGAATTTAAATTTGGAACTTAATTCCGAAACCCTGGTGGATGAAATATTAGCTTCCATCAAAAGGCTTAAAAATAATGAGGCAAGTTCTCAATATGATAATGTCTTAAATGAATACTTAAAATACTCAAAAGAAAAATTATTACCTATTCTTCATGAATTCTTTAATTTTATATTTGATAAGAGTTATGTCCCGGACTCTTGGTGCAAAGGTATAATATTTCCTATTTATAAAAATAAGGGTGATAAAGAAAACCCTGACAATTACAGGGGTTATCACAATTCTCAGTTGTTTTGGGAAACTATTTACTTTTATTTTAAATAACAGACTAAATAAATTTTTAGAAGCTTCTGGACTACTTTGTTAAGAACATGCAGGTTTAAAGGCTGGTTATAGCACGGTTGATTATATTTTTTCTCTTAAATTGTTGATAGATATTTACCTGAGCGAGAATAAAAAACTTTATTGCACATTTGTTGATTACCGTAAGGCTTTCGTCTTGGTTAATCGATTGGCATTATGGAAAAAACTAATACGTAATAATATTGATGGTAATATGTTTTCCTTTATTTACACATTGTATGACGAAGCAATATCCTGTGTCAATGCTGGAAACAATTTAACAAGTTTCTTTGTGAGTTCTACAGGCGTCTGTCAAGGTGAAAATCTCTCGCCTATTTTATTTTCTATCTTTCTCAATGATCTAGTCCAACATGTATCCAAGTCCTATTCAGGACTCGGCTTAATTTCAGATGTGGTAACTGAATCATTAAGTGATGATACCATAAAAGTATATTTGAAACTTTGGTGTATGGTGATGATACAGTTTTGATAGCTGAATCTTCTGAAGAATTGCAAAGGGCATTAGATTCCATAAATGGGTATTGCAAGCTATGGAAGTTAGAAGTAAATTCAAACAAAACCAAAGTTATGATATTTTCTAAAGGAAAATTAAGAAATAAAGGGCACTTTTACTATGATAATGTTGAATTAGATGTTGTTGATGAACACACATATCTTGGCATTGTTTTTAATTACAATGGTAAATTTAATAAAGCTGTCAAGCATCTATCTGACCAGGCTAGAAAAGCGATGTTTATAATTTTAAAGAAAGCCAGGAAAATTGGTCTCTCTGTTGATCTACAATTACATTTATTTCAAGCAATGGTTTGCGGGATTTTTCTTTATGGATCTGAAGTTTGTGGATTTGATAATTCTTCTGTGGTGAATAGATTCCAAGCTAAATTTTGTAAACTGGTATGGAAACTGAAACAATCAACACCTTATAATTTTTTATATGGTGAGTTGGGCATTTTGCCCTTAGATCAGGTTATTAAAAGTAGGTTGATGATTTTTTGGTGTAACATTATTAACAGCAAATCAGATAAAATTAATTCTATTCTGTATAGACTTGTTTACGCATTAGATGACATGCAACAGTATTCTCCTTGGCTGGATTATGTAAGAGATTTGTTAAATAACCTTGGTTTATCAAGTTTTTGGCTCTCACAAAGCCCTCTTAACACATTATACTTTAAATCACTAATAAAAAATAGAATTTATGACCAGTTTATTCAGACATGGTCCCCCAATGTGTATAATTCACCTAAATGCATTAATTATAGGATGTTTAAGGATGAATTTAAATTTGTGAAGTATTTAACAATTTTACCCTTTAACCTTGCCAAACACTTGTTGAATTTTAGATGTTATAATCATTACCTACCCATTGAAGCAGGTAGGATGTATGGTATAAGCAGAGATAACAGAATTTGTGATCTATGTAACTCAAATAAAATTGGCGATGAATTTCATTATATATTCCGATGCTCATACTTTAAATCAGAAAGGCTCAGATATATTGATCGTGCTTTTTTGACTCCAAATACTCTTAATTTGTTATTTAACAGTGAGGATTATAACCAACTTTTCAAATTAGCTTTATTCACAAATATCATTATGAAAAAAATCAAAAATTAATAGTAAAGAAATATTCTTAGAAATTTATATTACATCAAATCTTTGACATGTCACCTTCCATTTTCAAAACAAAACCATACACTAACTTTGACTTATTATATTTCTCCTTGTGCAGTCACTTTTTCTAGTCATAGTTTAAATATATTTAGATGCAATAATATGTTTATTTAATATTCATATTGATTAGAATATTTCCATTAGATTTACATGCCTTGTTACTTGTATATATTGTTCACTTGTTACTGTTTGTGTTAAAACTGATTTCCAATAAAACTTGAAACTTGTTAACCTCGACAGTTATTGTGCATCTATTGATTTTTAGTGATGCAAGCGGTACGATTGAATTAACTGAAGCGTGAAACTGAATGCATATCGATAAAGTGATAACATGCGACTGATTATATGGCCCAAGGCAATTAGAGTTGCATTTTAATTGCATGTAGGACAAACAGATTAAGGACGAGATCAAACGGTAATTAGAAATCAAATCGTAGTAAGTATGCAAAAACAAAACAACAAATTTTATTAGCATACAAGCATATAAACATTGCTTTTTTGCCAAATATATTTACGAAATGTTATGCAGTGTGTTCAATACGTACCTTCATGTTTAAATAAGCACAAGTCCGTAATTAAACAGTTTGTTAAGACAATTGGTATTTAAAAAAAATGTTGAATTTGAAAATGAAAATTTACTTGTCAAAATGGCCAGTTCAGACGTAAATACTCCTTGTAAAAAAAGTTTTTTAGATTCTGATGATGTCTCTTCTGCATCTAACATGATCAAATTTCAAAATTCTCCAGTGAACAGAAATGTAAAAAACTGTTGGAAGTTGAAATTCATTTGGTCTATGAACAAAATATATATAGAAATGCTTCTAATTTATGTCTTCTGTATATTGTCAGTTTCCTTTCCAGTGTACCTTGATTGCCTATTCTGTGCTATTTATATGTGTATATTTATGTATTAATATGTATCATATTTATAAGTAAAGTAGTAACAATAATGCATTGTCAAATGTCTTTTTTTTAAATATTGATGTTAATACACATACTAATAGTGCATTGCTACAATATTTCTTGTTTGCAACTATTATGAACCATCGACATATTTTACTTGTTTGCAACTATTATGAACCATCGACATATTTTACTTGTTTGCAACTATTATGAACCATCGACATATTTTACTTGTTTGCAACTATTATGAACCATCGACATATTTTACTTGTTTGCAACTATTATGAACCATCGACATATTTTACTTGTTTGCAACTATTATGAACCATCGACATATTTTACTTGTTTGCAACTATTATGAACCATCGACATATTTTACTTGTTTGCAACTATTATGAACCATCGACATATTTTACTTGTTTGCAACTATTATGAACCATCGACATATTTTACTTGTTTGCAACTATTATGAACCATCGACATATTTTACTTGTTTGCAACTATTATGAACCATCGACATATTTTACTTGTTTGTAACTATTATGAACCATCGACATATTTTACTTGTTTGTAACTATTATGAACCATCGACATATTTTACTTGTTTGCAACTATTATGAACCATCGACATATTTTACTTGTTTGCAACTATTATGAACCATCGACATATTTTACTGCATTTGTATATGAAATGTGCAATGTTTTCTTACTTATTAAATTGAATGTTATTGAAATAAATTGATATGGTGTTTTGTTTATTTATTGTATTCTTCATTAGGAATAATTATTAATGCATTTCAGTAATAATTATATATGAAAACATATATAGTATAGTAACTTAAAAATTACGTGCGACGTAACTTGGCTACAAGTTTTCTAATTTGGCGAAAAAAAAGTGGCGACAACTTTTCAAAAGCCAGAGGGAACCCTGATATACTCTGTGGTGCGAGTTTTATGTTCCAAATTTGTAATTTCACTTCGAAGCGATCTGCCGATGGCTGCCAGTTAACCTATCGTGATTATGAGAACCAGAAAAGTGACCTATCACAACCCACCTGGGACCCATATAAAACAGTTTGCAAAATCCCAAATGGCCCATATGGCTTTGCTTGCCCATGCAGGGCACATATGGAAACCTATACTGGACCCATATGGGTCCCATATATTCTTCTGGGGTTGTAAATAGGTAAATGTTATTTGAATTTCAAATTTAATTACATTTGTTTTTAGCGTACAAAAATCTGATATTCATATTTCAAACCTTCAATAGTTGAACAATTCATATTCGTTGCTAATTATCGCAAGGTTAAATAAAGGCTTACTTGGCGAAACATGATAACCCTCCTAGCACAACATGTGTATTTTAGTTCTTTTTACGATTAATTCTAATTACTTAAAATATAAATAAATTATTAAAACACATAATTATAACACATAATTATTTACATAATTGGCATGAAACAAAATGAAAAACATCTAATTGTGGTCATGTACACTGATCTATCTCACTGTCCGACTCAGTATCAATATCGTCCGACTCACAATCGATCTGGGGTAGTTGTACTTAGCTATGCATATATTTTATATCTATGCTGGTTTCCACGCGAAACCGGTCAAAATGCGTAGTTGGTATACAAGGTTGGGTACCAGTTCGAAACTGAGAACACTGTCCGACACACGATCACTTTACCCTAAAGGTTATTTATGTTTGAAAATATTTTCAAAAATGTTATGTCTTTGACAGTAATCAGTTTTCCAGAGTATTCATTATAAATTTAAGTCTGTATATAAAATTTTCAAAACAAAATCTCTTGAATGCTATAAGAAAATAACACTGTGTGTCACATATCAGTATAATGTCATAGTTTGTAAAAAATATCATAATAAGTTAGCTTAATTATTGAAAATATAAAAATGTAGCATAATTAGATAGCATATTGATGGAAAATACAATTTTTGTTGAACATGGTATATAATGATAAACAAACAGTGTCATAGTTCGCATCAACAACCTGTATGTTCCAGTCATAAAATATTATGTTTATATATTGTAGTGTTTCTGGCTACTTATATAATTAACTAAACAATAAACCCACGGAAAATATTTTTAAAAAAGATTGCCATAATTTATATAAGTTAGGCATTTTAACAATCTCATTGAAATGATATCCTAATGTTGTTTGGATCTGAAGACCTCGTATAACAGGTCACGTTCAAATGACCTTCCGAACAATAAAACATCAGCCCTGCTGCGCCCAATGAAATAGCTTTTGCACAGCAATGTTTGGCAACGGTTTTAGAAAAGTGATGTATTTCCAGTTGATTGTTGGGAAAAAAGTCATTAACAGTTAACAGGGTTTTGCATAGAATATTTTGAAGGCATGTCGGCATCCAACCTCACCCCCCCCTCCCCCCGCAAAAAAAAAAATGGTTTCAAATTCCCCACCAAGATCAGCCGCACTTTTAGACTCCACCTCCCCAAAATCGGCTGCATCAATCGACCCCTACCAACCAAAAATCATCCGCAACGCTTTACCCCACATGCCCAAAACCGTCGATAATGCTCGACCCCACTTTCCCATTGTTTCAAAACCTTTTTCAATTCTATTACTTGTTTTTGGATTCGATTCGTTCACATCCGCACCCTTAGCCCACCCACCCCACCCACCCACCTCACCTAAGCCGTCCCATCAGTTTGCCCCCTACCTCCTCGAAATCAGCCGCATCTTTAGACTCCACCATCTCAAAATCGGCTGCAATGACCGACCCCACCTGCCAGAAATCGGCCGCTATGCTTGACCCCACTTGCCCGAAACCTGCCATAATGATCGGCCCCACCAGTCTGAAATCAGCAGCTGTGCACTATATCCTGGCGGCAACAAAATCGGCAGCAATGCTCCAAGCCATCTGCCCAAAATCTGCTGCAACACTTGACCCTACATGCCCGAAACCAGATGCAATGCTCCACCCCACCAGCCCAAAATCGGCCGCGAAAAAAAAAAAAGATTTGAAATCCCATCATCCCCACCGAGATTGGAGATCATTCTGATCTGCACCCTTAGCCCCCCACCCACCGACTTCACCAAAACCATCCGCTCCGTTTGCCCCCTACCTCCTCGAAATCAGCCGCATCTTTAGTCTCCACCGTCTCAAAATCGGCTGAAACGACCAGACCCACCTGCCAGAAATCGGCCAATTTGATGGAGCCCACTTGCCGGAAACCGGCCATAATGCTCGGCCCCACCAGTCTGAAATCAGCAGTTGTGCACTATATCCCGGGGGCGACAAAATCAGCAGCAATGCTCCAAGCCATCTGCCCGAAATCTGCTGCAACACTTGAACCTACATGCCCGAAACCGGATGCAATGCTCGACCCCACCAGCCCGAAATCGGCAGCGAAGAAATCCCATCATCCCCACCGAGATCGGAGAAAGTTCTAATCCGCACCCTTAGCCCCCCACCCACCCACCTCACCGAAACCATCCGCTCCGTTTTCCCCCTACCTCATCGAAATCAACCGCATCTTTAGACTCCACCTCCCAGAAGTCGGCATTGTTCTTAATCATTATAAAATACGGTCATGTATCTCCATGTAAAAAACGTGTTTTGCTACAAAAACGCGTGAAAATTGTGTCGCCCTGTACAAGATAAACGTTCATCGACTGGTCACGTGCTTAATTGCATAGCCTTTATGCAAACAAAATGATGTTTGATGACGTCTAATTGTGTTTTAAAATAAGGCTCTGTATTACATTTTTCGTTTTAATATTTTTGATTGTCAGTTTGTCAATTTCCAGATTAGGGAAATACATGAATAAAATTAACAGGTAAATGCAATTATGAAATGTTTGAAAATGCCTGTTTGCTTTTCCTGGCAAGCGCTGACATTTGTCAAACACTTTAGTAGATAGTAAGGTATAAACTCCGCCCTTAAAATCGTCGTATTTGATTGGCTAATTACATAGTTGTGGGCGGGACTACATTGTTCAGTCCCATGTCAATCACACCTTTGGAAGTTAGACCTTATCGATCAATACGGCGTGCGTTTATGGCCCATCAATTAGAGATCTGTGTAATGAGATAAAGCGGATAAAGGTTTGGCACTTTGAAAATTAAAGCATGTCGGCGTTATTTAAGCATGTCGGCAAAAACTTTCTGCTTTGAAGGCATGTCGGGCCCGACAAGCGATACAGGCCTGCGGGAAACCCTGGTTAATTTTTACGGGAATATAAATGGATATAGTGGTACCATAGGCGAGTAACATCCCAAATTTCATGTTAATTTTGTGCATAGTATTTGTGGTTTATTTTTGAAGTTATACCGCAAGATTTTGAAGGCAACAGTTTGATTGGCTCCTATAAAGGTCATCTGAACGTGACCCCTAATGCGAAGTCATCAGATCCAGTCAGCGGATAATATAGTAGCGTCAGACTGGAGATCATTTTAATGAGATGGGCATTTTAACGTCTTTGTAACACATGTATATCAGGGTTGTCATAATTAACCGATTGCCTGTCAAATTCATCGTTTACAATTGTGAGAAAATCTGTAGTTTTTATTTTCAGGAAGTTTAAATTGTGATCGGTATTTCCCCCCTAGTCCCCTGGCCAAACCACTTACATTTAGATAAAAAGCGCTTGTTTCATTTCATAATGACAACCCTGTATATAATCGAAAAATATCAAGTTTCTTAATAAAATATTTTTAATTTTAAAGAGAAAATCCTTATTAATTAGAAAATAGATTAAGCTTAAAGCTACATAATGTGCGGTTTACCAGCGCACATCAAATAAGTGACTGAAATGCAGGTACATTGATAATGCAAAACGTAACATAAAAAATGCGTGAAAGGGTCAACCACGTCACAAATTACTTGCTAACGTCATCGATCTTACGATCTTTCCTCCAAGTTTGGTTGTTGTACAAGTTGTCATAGAGATATCGGCATTTGTTTCACCCATGTGTCTCAGGTAGCAATGGCGTCATTTGATGATATAGAGAACCATTGTGAAGATGTGCATCGTCCTCGAGCAATCTCCTACAGAGATGATGAAAACGCTACAGCGTGCCACCAAACCACCATAGATGTGTTCCGTTCACTTGTGTACAAATGGCATGGGCGGTTTTCTGAGGTTAGAGATACGAGTTATACAGATGAGATATCAGGTCGGCAGTCAGTTGCAATGAATACATCTTTTACAGCCGTTGAGGTGTTAGATGATTGCCGGCTGACTGCCAGAGACATCAGTGAACAATTGAACATTTGAACTGGGGATGTCGCTACCGAGCTAGCGATTGACGTTATCGGGTTCGGACGCTTGCCGCACCCCTGTACTCCATATGTGCGCGAGTGCAAGGCATGTCACCAAAGAACAAACAATATTCTGGAGCACCTCATTTGCTTCTGTGTTAAGAAGGACACTGAACAACAAGCACTCTGGGATGCGGTGATTTTAAGTTGTGGCTTAAGCCCGTTTACTTCTTAATGTCAGGTCCGACTGAACAGTGTCAGATGTTAATATATGTTGCGAGTGTGTTATACAATAACACGTCTGTAAATAATTGTGTTGCAATATCTCTTGCGAACATACTTAGGTACAAGCTAATATGTTTACTACAGTTGTTATGAACTATAACGGATTTTCCTAGTTACATTAGACCTTGCAGACTTTCGATTTGACTATTATTGTAAGGGTACCATGGTACTTGCTAATGATAAGCAACATCAGTTATTATCTATATGTACTGATCATATGTAAATTTTATTAACTTTGTTTTGTTGTTTTTTTCTCATTGTTGTGTATTATCTCTATATATACTTCAAATCGTTATATTAGCTATTATGATGATGGTATAACTAATTATTTTATCTATTTTTGTGATATATTTATCTACATATGCATGTGTTAAGCATACACTGTTCTTTTTGTTGTTATGTGCATACTGCAATTTAAAATATGTTTTGCTCTCCAGCAATTGGGGAAGAATAAAAGTATATGTCATGAGAAGATAATTACACACGTGCAGTGTGTTGTGAAGTTTTTCCCACAGGAATTTTACCAGGACACTTTCAAAGTGGATTCGTTGTCAGGAAAAGGACATTCAGTTCAGAAGTTGCTTATTGCTTATTTGAAAAGCTGTGAGCTAACTAGAATTTGACATCACTGATATCAAGAATATGTAACGGCGTGCGCTGGACCACCTATTGTGTATTTGTTACATGTATAATATTTTGGCATTATATTTGTTGTACATCGACTGTTCAATGTATTTTATTTATGGATTGAATATAAAAAGATTAATGTACTTTTGACATTTTTGTTCGACTTTTCTGTTTTTGTTATTAGTACTATTTGTCCACAATTTTTCTGGACACACCTCATACATAGCAATAATTTCATAAAGAAAGGCGTTTGTTACCATTGCCAAAGTTTATGTTGCATTTGTATCAATATCAATAATTGTAAACAGTATTGTAACTAATGTAAAATCATTAAAGAAAATATGGTATAGAGCAAAATTTGTAGGGCATGTAATTAATTTAGATTGACAACTTGAAGTGATCTTGTTAGTTCTTTGCTATATTTCAGGAGGCAAAATTTCCAGAGCATGTGGCTGACATGACAGGGTTACGTTGGCTAAAACTGAATAAAACTGGACTTGCAGAACTGCCAAAAGAAATTGGAAACCTAAAAAAGATGGTGAGAAACTGTTGTTACAACAATGATGAGGATTTTAAAATTATATTCTGAAAATACCATTTTGTATCAGAGCAGTTTTAATTATAATTGAGATTTAAAGACAAGTACTTTTGATATTAGTAATTTGTTTATCCATATTTTTATGTCTTGAATATCCATTAATACCTAGTATGTCTCGAGGAAATCACTGAATAAAATTATGGCAAGGTCTCTGTTAGCTGCAAAATATATGGTTGTTTTATGATTATGCAATTCAGTTTTTTTATATATTTTTATGATATATTGCAGGAACATTTGTCTCTGATCAAGAACAACATAACAACACTCGGCAAAGACATTGAGAATCTGACGGCTTTGAGAACCATCAACTGTCGACACAACAAACTCACAGATAAGGGAATCCCTAACAAGCTGTTCCAGCTACAGGACCTGTCTGTTGTTGTAAGCTAACATTTGTCATTTTTACGTTTAAACTGTAATTACAGCTGCGTCTGGCTCTAATATAGTCAGAATTCATTGTAGATGTTTTCAAACAACTGTATTTTGACATCAGTTCTTGACACTAGGCTTTAGAGTTATGCTGACCTTAGTGAGTCATACTCTGAGTTTTACTTGTCTGATGTTGATGTCAAGAAACTTGTGTGCATGTATATAATATGTGCTGAATTTAATATTGTGAGACAATGGTGTGGCAGCCCATGAGATTTTTATCCCAATAGTGGCCTGTCTCGTCTTCGAGAAAACTGACGTTAAAGTTGAGGCACATGATTTTTATGAGAAAGTCAGGATTATAATTAGAATATTTCAAATAATTGTTTAAATCTTGAAAACTGTCCACGAAAAATGTTATTTATTGGGTTATTTGTATAAAGATTGTAATTTTTGCTATGATTTCTTGTTTGGTTGCCATAGCAACCATCTCTTTTTAAGTAATATTTTTATCCAAAGCATTTGTACATTCAAAGTTTGTTAGTTAGGAAAGGCAGTCCAGTATATATATATATTATATAAAATACTTGTCCTCATCATGCTAGTTTCTGTATTGTATGAATGACAAACATTAAAAATTTTGTGAAATGTGAAAATTTGTTGTTATGGTGGTGTTACTTTAACAGCTCATTCTTGCTCAAAAAGCATGACTGAGAAAAAAGGAAGCCATGTCCAGTTTCTACACATATCAGTGTATTCAAAACTGCCAATAACTCATTATAGCCCAGATACCGCATTTGGGCCAAAAATCTCATGGGCTTACACATGGTACCAGTAACTGAATTGTTTAAATTGAAGTATTTGGAAGATCTGTGTTAGGATCAAATGGTTGATACATGTAAATTGTTAATCATGTATACTAGATGTTCACCCTATGAGCAGATGATTTTATAGAACTTATGATATATTTTATGCTATGATAAATTATTTGCAGGATTTTAGCCACAATGAATTGACTGAAGTACCACCAGCATTAGAAAATGCCAAAGGTGTCATAGTGCTCAATATTAGCCATAACAAGTGAGTGTTAGTTTTTGTTTCACTAGTCTGTATTGTTAACAAAGTTTGTTGTTATACATTTGAGGCGCGTCGTGGGAAAACCGGACTTGAAGTCCGCACAGGCTGATCCGGGATGGCACTTTCCGCTTTTATGGTATTTTCTGTTTCAAGAAAGTCTCTTCTAAACATAAATCAACTGTAGGCGGAAAGTGCCGTCCTGGATTAGCCTGTGCGGACTGCACAGGCCAATCCGGGACGAGACTACGCACATGCATTAAGACCAGTTTTCTCATGATGCGCCACATTTGTTGCACTTGATACCTTATTAATGTGAATCAGAGTGCTCTTTTATACATTGCAGTTGTAAGTTTTGTGTATTTGCCCTCTATATGAGGCGCGTCGTGGGAAAACCGGACTTAATGCATGTGCGTAAAGTGTCGTCCCGGATCAGCTTGTGCAGTCCACACAGGCTAATCCGGGATGGCACTTTCCGCCTACAGTGGATTTATGTTTAGAAGAGACCTCCTTGAAACAGAAAATACCATAAAAGTGGAAAGTGCCGTCCTGGATTAGCCTGTGCCGACTGCGCAGGCTAATCCGAGACAACACTTTACGCACATGCATTAAGACTGGTTTTCTCACGATGCACCACATATATTTAACCTTTTCTGCATATTACACTGTAAACTGACTGATTCCATCTTAGTTATAGAGATTTACAACACATGCATATATGTATCTTTATGTAGCTGGTGAAAGTTTCAAGAATCTCATTAAAACATGGGATGCAAGTGTGACTGTTTTAATGTAGCGCTGGACTGCAGAAGGATTGAGAAAGTTGTCCATGCTATGGTCATGAGTCTCATAACATTTACAACCTGTCGTCTGTAAAGCCATTTAGCCTATACATGTACATGAAATAAATCATGTACATAATTTTATGCTTGTTAGCTCGACTTATCGAAGAAAAGGCAAGCTATTCTACTCTCCCCGGTGTCGGCGTCCGAGCTAGGTTAAAGTTTTTCAGTAAGCTAGTTTCTCAGGAATGGCTGGAGGGATTTCATTCAAACTTAGAACACTTATTCACTATATTAAAATGAACTCATAGGCCAATTTTGATAACTCTAGTTTGAAATTTGTCAAAATTATGGGCCTTTTTACATTTAAAAATTTTACATATAAGATATATGGAGAGGTTAAAGTTTTTCGGTAAGCTGGTTTCTCAGGAATGACTTGAGGGATTTCATTCAAACTTAGAACACTTATTCCCTATATTAAAATGAACTCATAGGCCAATTTTGTTAACTCAGGTTTGAAATTTGTGGAAAGTATGGGCCTTTTTACACTAAAATTTTTTTTACATATAAGCTATATGGACAGGTTCAAGTTTTTCGGTAAGCTAGTTTCTCAACTTTTTGTTTCTGCTCCCTAACTCGAGAACGGATTAAGCTATCATAATGAAACTTCAAACATAGATATCTTATAGCGAGACCTCGCTTGGGAATGCATATGGGGTGGGTGGGGTCAAGGTCACTGTTTCTAAAAATAGAAAAACAGTTTCCGCTCAATTACTTGAGAACACATTTAGATATATTAATAATTCGTAATACATAGGTACCTTAGATCAAGACCTCACTTGGGATTGCATATGGGGTTGGTGGGGTCAAGGTCACTGTTACTAAAAATAAAAAAATGGTTTCCGCTCAATAATTTGAACACGCATTGTGATATTTTAATGAAACTTGATACATATATACCTTATATCAAGACTTTGCTTGGGATTGCATATGGGGAGGGTGGGGTCAAGGTCACTGTTACTAAAAATAGAAAAACGGTTTCCGCTCAATAACTTGAGAACGCATTGAGATATTTTTATGAAACTTTATACATACATACCTTATATCTAGACCTCGCTTGGGATTGCTTAAGGGGTGGGTGGGGTCAAGGTCACTGTTACTAAAGATAGACAAACGGTTTCCGCTTAATAACTTGAGAACGCATTGAGACATTTTAATGAAACATAATACATACATACCTTATATCGAGACCTCACTTGCGATTGCGTATAGGGTCAAGGTCACTGTTACTAAAACAGAAATACGGTCTCTGCTCAATTACTTGAGAACGCATCGAGATATTTTAATGAAACTTTATGAAACTTTATACATAGATTCCTTATATCGAGACCTTGCTTGGGATTGCATATGGGGTGGGTGGGGTCAAGGTCACTGTAACTAAAAATAGAAAAATGGTTTCCGCTCAATAACTTGAGAACACATTGAGATATTTAAATGAAACTTAATGCATAGATACCTTATATTGAGACCTCGGGTGGGAATGCATATGGGGTGGGTGGGGTCAAGGTCACTGTTACTAAAAATAGAAAAATGGTTTCCACTCAATAACTTATGAACGCATTAAGATATTTTAATGAAACTTAATACATAGATACCTTATATTGAGACCTCGCTTGGGATTGCATATGGGATGGGTGGGGTCAAGGTCAAGTTTACCATTACTTCAAATTTTATTGATGTGCTGATTTTAATGCATTTCGTTTGAAAATTTGGTTTTCGTGGAATTTCCATGTTTCCAGTTTTTGAAAAAAAATGCCAGTAACTCTTACAAGCACAAGAAAAGTCGAGTTAAGGTATACTTAAGTTTTCTGCTAAGGCTTTTGTCATTTGTCTCTAATTTTGTTTGCAGCATTGAGATGCTTCCTAACCAGCTGTTCATCAACCTTCTTGACTTAACCTACTTGGACCTAAGTCATAATAACCTTGGTAAGAGCATCTTCCTTCTAACTGTGGACTTTACATTCATTAATAAAATACCGAAACTTTGGGTGTCATATTTTTGTAGCTGAATAGTTGAATACATTTAAATAAATTCAGATACATGTACCACAACTTCAAATGAATAATAAAATTATAAATATATGATTAATGACACTAAAAGATCAGAGACCGAGCAATTTTCAAACCAAAATATGGTAATATATTCAGTTATAATGTATAACCAATAACGAGGCTCGATTAGTATTATGTATATCGATCGATTGCAATAAAAATGTGACCCCTACTTAATAAAACCGTAGGACTATGTTGACTTCGCAAGTCTTGCAGACTGATATCGCCTTTCCTCGCTAGAATAGCGCTGACAACCAATTGACAGAAAACTGTCTGCGCAATAGGGGTGATATGACACGCGTACAGATTGTTTAGATGGTGTTTATCTTGACAGTCTCCTTGATGGAGGAAACAGCTCAGAATGATGAAAAGTATAGACAAACTATGCAAAGTAGACACCACCAAATCTACATTGTTTTTTTGGGAGGGGGGCGGGGTGTATTGTTTGTATTCTTTTTGTATGTTTTGAATAAAATTATCGAATATTCAAATCCCAAATTAAGAATCGAATATTTGGACACTCAATCGAATATTCAACTACTTGTTTTCATCCCTACTTAAAATTAGAGCAGCAGTACAGAAATATTTTAATAAAATTAAACTTGCAGAAATCGTTTCTAATGGACATCTTACCGATAAAAAAACGCATTGAAATCGGTAATATAATAACGTTTGGTAACTTTTTATCGTATAGTTACATGTATCTGTATGCGATAGCTGGTGATGCCCCTTGAGTAACTCAGCATGTAAATTAGTGTATATATTCCGTTCGTACCAAGCGTTTTCGAACATGAACATTATCAAATGTCTTTAATGTATAAGAAACAGTTTTCTGTCAAATAAACGTCATTAATGCCAATTTAAGCTTTATTGAATTATATTTTATGGACTGCTTCTTTAAGTACCAATTTTAATAATGTACCGGTAATATATCTACCGTATATAAATGTGATAAACTTTACAGTGAAGTTAACAAGAGTAAATACATCAGATAGCACATAGTTAGTTTAACACTAATAAAATCTCATTTACCCAGGCAAAGAATTCCAGGTAATTTCAGGTCAGATTTGGGTAAAGTGACCTTGTTCTCTTTTCGGAAGATCAGTACCCTAGCACATTTAGTGAATCCTTAAGGGAAAATGAAATTAAACAGTCATGAAAGTATTTAAGGGGTGTCTTCTCCTAAAGCTAAGTTGACTATATCATGGAGTTGAACCTGGCTGCAGAATCCAAAAAAGATATTCCAAATGCAATCATCTGGATAAAAGATAAATTGATGTTTTACATGTGACATTGCAAATTCCTCCTTCAGAAACTCTGCCACCCCAGATGCGTCGTCTGACGAGCCTGCAGACTCTGATCCTAAATGACAACCCCCTGGTTCACGCCCAGCTGAGACAGGTGCCTGCCATGACCTCCCTCCAAATGCTTCACATGCGCAACACCCAGAGAACACTGGCCAACTTCCCTTCTGGCCTCGACTCACTGAACAATCTGCAAGGTAAGAGAACACTTGCCACCTTCCTTTCTGGCCTCGACTCACTGAACAATCTACAAGGTAAGTGAACACTGGCCAACTTCCCTTCTGGCCTCGATTCACTGAACAACCTGCAAGGTAACAGAAGTCTGGCCAACTTCCCTTCAGGTATCGACTCACTGAACAGTCTACAAGGTAAGAGAAGTCTGGCCAACTTCCCTTCTGGTCTCGATTCACTGAACAACCTGCAAGGTAAGAGAACACTGGCCAACTTCCCTTCTGGCCTCGACTCACTGAACAATCTACAAGGTAAGAGAAGTCTGGCCAACTTCCCTTCTGGCCTCCACTCACTGAACAATCTACAAGGTATGAGAACACTGGCCAACTTCCCTTCTGGCCTCGACTCACTGAACAATCTACAAGGTAAGAGAAGTCTGGCCAACTTCCCTTCTGGCCTCCACTCACTGAACAATCTACAAGGTAAGAGAAGTCTGGCCAACTTCCCTTCTGGCCTCCACTCACTGAACAATCTACAAGGTATGAGAACACTGGCCAACTTCCCTTCTGGCCTTGATTCACTAAACAATCTACAAGGTAAGATAACACTGGCCAACTTCCCTTTTGCCTCGATTCACTGAACAATCTAAAAGGCAGTGCTTCCACTAGCATTTCAAATTTGGAAGTCCTGACTTCCAACTCTTAAATTTTGAACGTCCCAGTTCAAAAAAAAAAATGCCCGAAAACAGTTAATAATTCATATTTATTATTATTACACTGCAGATCCGCTATATCGCGATCCGTTATATTGCAATGTCCAATATATCGCGAATCGGCCATGGATCCCGATTTTTTTTATGTACTTCAATATTTTCCTTTTACCAAATGCTCATAAATAAATCCAGTTTGATCAGGATTTTTGTGCCTTCACGGCGTCTCTTTTATTCATACTCTTGTAGTGCGACAAACAATACGCCTACTCGCACAACATCAAAGTATAACAGTTTGACGTCATCAGCTTACAGCGAGCGTGCCACCCATGACAACGTCCTTTTTCTGCTGTTGCTTTGTTTAGCACCTGAATTACACGCAATCCACGTGGAGGGTGTATACAGTCACTGTATGTCATAAATCAATACTGAGCTATCTGAATGACAATAACGTAATCGATACGGCTTATCTGTTTCTTTTTTGTTTCAGGAGAAATGCTAACCGCATATTATTTCGCGATATAGACATCTAATTTTGTTGATGTGTGCTACGAAAGTTTTATACAAAAGTAAAGATCTCAATGTTCCCTGCGCTACAAAGTTTTTATATGGCGATCTATAGACCCACGCTTTCCATGCGGATGATGTGACGTTGTACATAAGTGTGCGCTTTTTCTAACAGAACAAAGAGTTTACACAAAATAAATGTGTGTTGTAATTGTTAATAGAATTTATGTTTACTTCACATGAATAGTGAAATTCGGATAGGCGTTTCTGACTTTATATTTTTTATACGCGATTTGAAATTTATTCAACGGAATTAAAGGAATAATATTATATTTGCGTGTTGCTTTATCATATGCGTTTTCCGTATGTGTTTTTGTCAGTGCCTCAAACAACAACAAACGTTATCGTCTTTGGTAATTTCCAATGCAACTCGCTTATGATCGTTAAATAAAATACGGGCGCGTGGAGTATATAATTGGTACTCGGTAATTGATAGTCGTTTTTGGTTTTATATAAAAAAAGATTTTTTTGCGATTGAATATAATTTCGGACAAACACAATTTTGGATAATTGATTTCTTGGAATCTTGACTTTATAAGCGATTTTTCTATTTATTTTTTTAACTAGTTTGTTTATTATGACATTTTATTTGAAAGGATAGTACCACTGCACTTTTTAAACGTGTTTCCCCAAAAAAAATATTTCAACTGCAAATATAGAAAAAACTCTATTATGCACTGTTGAATAAATAATTCAATGTATACAATGCATTTGTTTAGTATTAATCACTTGTACATTTATTTGATGAATGAATAGTGTACACAAACTTTTGCAAATAATAATAATAATAATTAAAATAATGCAATAATAATAGCCTGTCGGGTTTTGTACGTACGGTATATTTGTAAACAACGTTCATGCAAATTATTGGACGTACAAAGGACTCCCGAGGTTTGTAAAATGGACGTTTAACTGCAATTTTTGGGCGTAGTTTACGCCCGGTTGCCCATTAACGAAAGCACTGCTACAAGGTAAAAGAACACCGGCCTTATGGCCTTGATTCATTGAGCAATGTACATGGTAAGAGAACACTGGCCAACTTCCCTTGATTCACTGAACAATCTACAAGGTGTGTCTTTGTACATTCTGACACGGGTGTTCATGCATTCTCAAGCCCTTGAGGCAAACCCAAAGGTGAAGGCTCATGTAAAAGTTGACAAAAAATGATAGAATACCTTAGTCTGATTGAATACCAGTTTTACTATTCACATACCAAATTTTAGATGCAGACTAGTAATTATGCCCCCCTTCGAAGAAGTGGGGGTATCTTGCTTTGCACCTGTCCGTAAGGTCGGTCAGTCGGATGGTCTGTCTTTCCGTAGACCATTTCCTTTCCTCACAATATCTAGAGAACGCTTTGACCCACGATCATGAAAGTTGGTATGCTGGTTATTTGGGAGGAAAGGAAGACGCCTATACATTTTGAGGTCAACAGGTCAAAGGTCAAGGGTACCATTGCTAAAAATAGAAAAAATGGTTTCTGCTAAATAACTTGAGAACGCATTGAGATATTTTAATGAAATACATATACATGTATACCTTATATCGAAGCCTTGCTTGAGATTGCATATGGGGTGGGTGTGGTCAAGGTCAAGGTGACAGTTGCTAAAAATATATAATGGTTTCCGCTAAATAACTTGAGAACGCATCAAGATATTTTAATGAAACTTCCTACATAGATACCTTATATTGAGACCTCTCTTGGGATTGCATATGTGGTGGGTGGGGTCAAGGTCAAGGTCACCGTTACTAAAAATAGAAAAACGCTTATTGCTCAATAAGTTGACAAGCATTTAGATATTCTAGTGAAACTTCATACATAGATACCTTATATCGAGACCTCGCTTGGGATTGCATATGGGGTCGGTGGGGTTAAGATCACTGTTGCTCAAAATAGAAAAACGGTTTCCGCTCAATAACTTGAGAACTCATCAAGATATTTTAATGAAACCTTCATACATAGATACCTTATATTTAGACCACTCTTGGGATTTCATATGGGGTGGGTGGGGTCAAGGTCAAGGTCACCATTACTAAAAGTAGAAAAACGGGTTCCGCTCAACAACTTGAGAACGCATCAAGATATTTTATTGAAACTTCATACATAGATATCATATATGGAGACCTCGCTTGGGATTGCATATTAAAAAAAATTCTTAACAATTGCACATATTCACAACTTGGCTGCAAGTCGGGGGGCATACATGTTTTACAAACATCTCTTGTTTAAGGGTACACTCTAAAACATTTAGGACAACTTAATGACAGGTTGCATAAAAATGTGTAGCAATGACTTTCTACGTGGAAATTTTGTTATATAATATTTGTTATCCTATTGCTTATATTTTATTTTTTTAAACTTTTTGCATTTCTCTGTAGTCATACCAAAGAGAGTTTTAGGATAATTGTATTAAATTTAAGTATTGATCAAGAGAATGTGATGGTGCCCATCAATTTTCATCCAAATTTTCTCAGTAATTGCAGAATGCTTGCATACTGTTTCATTTAAATGTGTGATGCGTTGCTTTCAGATGTGGATCTGTCGAAGAATGATCTGCCGAGAATTCCAGAACCGCTGTATAAACTGAGCTCTCTGAAACACCTTAACCTCTCCGACAACCAGATATCAGAACTCTCACTTCTCATTGGTAGCTCCGGCCTTTCATATCATATGTATTGTTCTTTGTGTATTTGTAAAACATTTTGCATGTTAGTATCGATAAAGTACTGACAAGTAAGAATTCTACATTGGTATTATTCTTATCATTGAAATAGTCTTCCAAACATCAGGGAATCCATAGTAACATGCTCTTAGTAAGAATTCCGATGTTTTTAATTTGAGAGATTTTCCTTAAAATATGAAATATTGTATTTTCAGATACCTGGGTAAATCTACAGACGCTGAATCTTGCTAGAAATAAGATTCAAACTCTGCCAGTAAGTTATTATTTCAATTGTTTTCTGTCACTGAATGGAAAAACTTGCATGTTAGTATTGGTACACATACTTTTAATCACACTGTAAATAACCCAATTTCATTTAGCTGAATGCTGCAGCTGTTTAGACAAGCAAATGTTTGTTCTTTCCAGAATTCCCTTCACAAGATGCAGTCCCTGAAGAAGCTCTACTTGAACTCCAATCAGCTGGACTTTGAGGGTATCCCAGCCAGCATTGGCAAGCTACACAACCTGGAGGTGTTCAGTGCTGCTAACAACAACATTGAGATGATACCAGAGGGGCTGTGCAGGTGGGTTTTATGTGTACATCCTAGAGGGGCTGTGCAGGTGGGTTATGTGTACATCCTAGAGGGGCTGTGCAGGTGGGTTATGTGTGGATCTCAGAGGGACTGTGCAGGTGGGTTATGTGTGGATCTCAGAGGGACTGTGCAGGTGGATAATGTGTGAATCACAGGCTGTGCAGGTGGCTTATGTGTAGATCCCAGAGGGGCTGTACAGGTGGGTAATGTGGATCCCAAAGGACTGTGTTGGTGGGTAATGTGTGGATCACAGAGGGGCTGTGTAGGTGGCTTATGTGTATATCCCAGAGGGGCTGTGCAGGTCTGTAATGTGGATCCCAGAGGGCTGTGCATGTGGGTAATATGATGTGGATCTCAGAGGGGCTGTGCAGGTGGATAATGTGTGGATCCCAGAGGGCTGTACATATTGGAAATGTTTAGATCCCATAGGGGCTGTGCAGATTGGTAGCATGTATATCTCAAAGGACCTGTGCAGATGGGCAATGTATAGATCCCAGAGCGGCTGTGCAGGTGGGCAATGGGTAGGTCCAAGAAGGACTGTGCAGGTGGGTGTTGTCTAGATTAAAGAGGGGAAGTTCCTTTGGGTAACGTATAGATCCCATAGGGGCTGTGCAGGTAGAACATGTTCAGATCCCATAGCATATGGGCCTAACAGGTAGATAATATTCAGATCCCAGGTGTGCTAAGCAAATAAGTAATGGACAAATCTCAGAGGGGCTTATTTAATGTTTGGGTCATTTAATACTGTGTTCTGCTACAATAATAGAAAGTTATTGGTTTTCAGGTGTGGCAAGTTGAAGAAGCTGTTGTTGAACAGTAACCGACTGATCACCCTGCCAGACATACTTCATTTGCTGCCAGAATTGGAGGTGAGTAGCAATACCTGTACTACAAATTACCTTTATTTCACAGAATATTATAACATTATGGTGAAGCAATCAGATTCATGCATTTATGTCTGTGATCTTATCGAAATATAGCTCTACAGAATATTGTCATCCTAATCTAGACAAAAACTTTTACATTACTTCAGCATAAGTAGACAAAGATTAAGTGAGTGCATTCTTGTGTGTCAGTATCATAGTCTCTTATTGGTTTGTATAAAAACATATTTCCGTTGTTCTCAACTGATTGAAGTTGATAGTGTATGTTCGAAAGGTAAAAACATTGCTGGTAGCCATTGAAACGCTACCAATGGTATGTTACTTATCTCACCCCTGCAGACCCTGGATGTTCGAGACAACCCTGACCTTGTGATGCCCCCGAAGCCTGCAGAGCTGCGCAAAGACAAGGAGTTCTATAACATTGACTTCTCACTGAATAACCAGCTCCGATTGGCTGGAGCGCCCACAACAGCTGTTGCCACTTCTCCACAGCGTATGGAGCTTTTGTTGCTTTCATGGTCGTGATTTATATATGGATCATGACAAAGAAGTTAACCATAATGAAATGTGAATGTTCTGCAACATTTTGCTAGATGAATATATAAATACTTCTGTTTGTTAATCCTAACGTAATTACAAAATTTGCCTCTAGTTTCAAAACAATTATTTTTTTCAATCTCATGTTATACAATATTCCTTTTCGACTTTCTCTGTATAATGTCTATTAATAAAGTTGCTATTCATTATTGCAGTTCATGAAATGATATATTCTAAAGTAACAGTACGTAATGTTAATACTTCCTTGAGATATGTCAGTATATTAAACTTAAATGTAATCTTCCATGCAATACACTGAAATTGGCCTCATATTATTCCAGCTCCGAAGGACCCAGTGGCTCGTAAGTTACGTCTGCGTCGCCGTAGGGACCAGCAGGATGAGAGTGAGAAGGTGCTGAAGGGCATGCGGGACGTGGCCAAGGACAAGGACAAGGTCACCGAGCATCACCAGGACGATGAACTCAAGGCTCTCAAGTGTGTATATGGAATGCATAGTCCATGATGTACAGTCGCTGAAAATTTATGTAGATAGTGCTGCTGAAGAGGTTAGCAGAGTAGGTCCCCGAACAGAATCTGTCTCCTTTGGAATGCATAGTCCATGGTGTCTTTCTGCTTAAAATTGTATCTTGAGCGCTTGACTTTTTAATGTAAGCTCAATCTTGATAGTACTACTTTAGAGGTTAGCAGAGTAGATCTTGGAGCAGCATTGAATCTCTTGTGAAAAGACGAGGATATACAGGATTCACCGGTGTTGGTCCGTCCGTATGTATGTCCACGCATATTTTGTTCCACTTGATAACTTCTAAATGCCTGGAAGGATTTTCATATTACTGCAGATTATTATCCCGAAGGTCATTATCTGTGTCAAAGCAGTATGTGGGAGTGTTAGTGACTGGAAATGTGATTGCAGGTCTAAGATAAGCATCCTATCTGGCAAACAGTTGAAGTCCTTAGATATATTGTCTGGCTTGGTAAGAATCCTTGTAACAAAATTATGGTTGTTTTCCCCTCAGATTGTCTGTAAACAATTTCCTTCTTGCTTCATTTTCAGACCTAAGAAATGGAACGAGAACCTGAACAGACCTCACTTGGATTACAGTGAGATTTTTGAGGAGGAGGTGGGACAAATTCCAGGTAACTTCAGCTATCATTAGAGTTAAATCAGTCTCGACTTTAACAAAAACTATCCTCGGATCATGGTATTATAAAAACTGTAGTTGTATCTTGTACATGTTGATGGTTTTCTTTAAAAATTCATAAAAAATATTGGTTGTAATATTTATTGATTTGGCGCATGTTAAACCCAAATAGTGTTAAAACTGTGTCCGTAATTACTGTCCATGTATGCATATATTTTCAGGAATCTCCTGTTGGGAAATAGAAAACTTTTTGCCAAACCAAGTAGAAGAAGGTATGCTAAAAAAATTCATAAAATGTTACTTAACATTTTAAGATACGATACAATGGAGATCATAAATTTGTTTCTTCTTTTTTGTCATCACTGAGTAAAAATGATTTTCTTAAGATCATCATACAAAATCGTGTATCAGTTTTATGAATATTATCCAAATATGATTATGGTAGTGATTTATTGGAAGTATAGTTATTTATGGCCGCAGATAATATCTGATTTCTGACGTGTTTCAGCATTGATTGGCAAATTCTATGAGGCAGATTGCTACATCATCTTGAAGACATATATAGATGAGTCAAACAGTCTGAACTGGCAGATCTTCTATTGGATTGGAGAGCAGACCACTGTAAATTTTTTTAGGCTTGACATATTGCAAACCAGAGTCATACTCATTAAAAAACATATGAGGTGTGTCATGGGAAAACTGGGCTAAATGCATATGCGTAAAGAGTCGTTCTGGATCAGCCTGTGCAGTCCACACAGGCTGATCTGGGACAACACTTTCCGCCTTCAGCGGAAAGCGTCGTCCTGGATTAGCCTGTGCGGACTGCACAGGCTGATCCGGGACAACACTTTATGCACATGCATTAAGCCTGCTTTTCCTGCAACACGCCTCATATTTCAAATTCACTCATGTCAATACAATGTATGAATGTTAGATTATTATATGTTGCATTTAAGTGGCTGTATACTAAGCTACTTCTTATTTGTCTTAAATTATAAAATGCAGGGAACTTAATATGGATACAGAACTAAAATAATGGATTGTGCTGAAATATTAATCTTTTAAAAAGTCATTATCCTTAGTATGTATGCTGAGATAAGTTGCGTGTCTCCTTCAGTCTTGCAGGTCTCCATATTCAAGCATTTCAAATTTCCATATTCCTAATCAAAGATCATTTGCTGTTCACAGTTGGACAAGAAGGCATGTGCAGCGATACACGCAGTGAACCTCCGTAACCTGCTGGGTGCCGAATGCCGCACGATCCGAGAGGAGATGGGGGACGAGTCAGATGAGTTCCTGGACTTGTTTGAGAACCCGATCTCCTACATCGGGGGAGGCCGCACCTCCAGCGGGTTCTTCACTGTGGAGGAACTGGTATGCATTTTGAGTGATGTTACCAAATACTGTGGAATCACTTGAATTTGCGGGGTATAAATTTTCGCGCAATTGCATCGCGGAAATATTCACGCATTCTTAATTTCTCGCAAATCCAAACAACAGCAACAAAAACGTCACCAACATGTATCAATTATTCTATGAAATGCACAACTGTTCATAACGCCAGTGAAATATCCTATTATGACTTCTTGGTTGTGTATCAATACCATATTAGGCTCTTAATTGATAATGGTGGCCTCACTTCTGAAGAATAGGGGCCGCACATTTAGGCGAGACATTAGATAATTTACTTAGTATATCACATCTTGTTCTTAATTAAATGCCAACTGAAATATAGGCTCCACATCGGGGCAGCTTATTCTTTACTCATTATGTCAACATCGGGGCAGCTTATTCTTTACTCATTATGTCAACATCGGGGCAGCTTATTCTTTACTCATTATGTCAACATCGGGGCAGCTTATTCTTTACTCATTATGTCAACTTGTGAAATCCATATGCCGTTGCTGTTGTGCATCGTTTTTTACGTAAACAATTATAATTTAAAAGAAAAAATGATGCATTAATTACAATTTAATAAGAAACATCTAAAGGCCTAGTTTAATCCTTCTTTATTTGACCCCTCCCCCCCAAATCTGTGGTATTATACCCCAGTGTATTGGCACCCTACTGTGTGGTGACCCTTATCAGCTGAGATAATACACTGCTGCAGTGGTAGAGATATACTGAAACAGTGCACAAAGCCATTGCTCAGTCAGCTGAGAGAAACGATTGCAGATAACGATAAGAGATTTTATGGTGGACCAATACACAGAGTGGAATACCCCGTGGAGTGGCCAGGCATTCCTTAAACTAGGCCTTTAAATAAACTGTTTATTAAGTAAATGTTTAAAACATTTGGGTATGTATATTACAAAAGCATTTTCAAATTTACACTGCGTAACGCTTTGTGTTTGTATTGGAATTTTACTAAAACAATAAGTTTACAGATCATAACTAAAAAATTAATATTAAAATTGACGAGGAGCAAAATTACAGTTGAGCTTTTATTCATTAGAAATATTAACGTTGCATCAATCACATTTATTATTCATATTTATGAACGATTGCTGTCGTACATTTGAACGACATTTATACTCCCAAGGTGTTGCCTTATTGTGAAATCAGGAAATATTCGCGGTGGTAATAAATTCACGCATTGATGTGGAAGCACGAAAAGCGCGAAAAAATTAGACCTCTGTGAAAATATGTGATTCCACATTCTTACTTAAGAAATGTATTTTGATTTATTGTTGTTTATTGGCCTATTAACAACAGTTTGAAGTTTTGTTGCGTAGAAATTAAGCCACAAGTGCATTAGCCAGAGTGATTAAAAAAATGCGCATCAGAATGACAAAGTGTTGTTTATCTCCTGATAAACAATGATACTGCAAAAATATTTTGGTTTAAATGATCCTGAGAAATTAATTTTGAAATAACAATGAGGACTACAGTTTACTATGTTCAATAACAACGAGGACTACAGTTTACTATGTTCAGTAACAATGACGACTACAGTTTACTATGTTCAATAACAATGAGGACTACAGTTTACTATGATCAATAACAATGAGGACTACAGTTTACTATGTTCAATAACAATGAGGACTACAGTTTACTATGTTCAATAACAATGACGACTACAGTTTACTATGTTCAATAACAATGAGGACTTCAGTTTACTATGTTCAATAACAATGAGTACTACAGTTTACTATGTTCAATAACAATGAGGACTACAGTTTACTATGTTCAATAACAATGAGGACTACAGTTTACTATGTTCAATAACAATGAGGACTACAGTTTACTATGTTCAATAACAATGAGGACTACAGTTTACTATGATCAATAACAATGAGGACTACAGTTTGCTATGTTCAATAACAATGAGGACTACAGTTTACTATGATCAATAACAATGAGGACTACAGTTTACTATGTTCAATAACAATGAGGACTACAGTTTACTATGATCAATAACAATGAGGACTACAGTTTACTATGATCAATAACAATGAGGACTACAGTTTACTATGTTCAATAACAATGAGGACTACAGTTTACTATGTTCAATAACAATGAGGACTACAGTTTACTATGATCAATAACAATGAGGACTACAGTTTACTATGATCAATAACAATGAGGACTACAGTTTACTATGATCAATAACAATGAGGACTACAGTTTACTATGATCAATAACAATGAGGACTACAGTTTGCTATGTTCAATAACAATGAGGACTACAGTTTACTATGTTCAATAACAATGAGGACTACAGTTTACTATGTTCAATAACAATGAGGACTACAGTTTACTATGTTCAATAACAATGACGACTACAGTTTACTATGATCAATAACAATGAGGACTACAGTTTACTATGTTCAATAACAATGAGGACTACAGTTTACTATGTTCAATAACAATGAGGACTACAGTTTACTATGATCAATAACAATGAGGACTACAGTTTACTATGTTCAATAACAATGAGGACTACAGTTTACTATGATCAATAACAATGAGGACTACAGTTTACTATGTTCAATAACAATGAGGACTACAGTTTACTATGTTCAATAACAATGAGGACTACAGTTTACTATGTTCAATAACAATGAGGACTACAGTTTACTATGTTCAATCACAATGAGGACTACAGTTTACTATGTGTCCCCCATTTCATGCTGATAATTTCCTATGTGCGTCACTGCTGTTACAATGACATCATTCATGTATTCTTTGTTACATCAATTTCACTGAACAAATGATGGAAATATTTGCTAGCATTATTTATTGGAGATTTAAGAATGGTAGATTTTTTTCTTTGTCTAAAGAAAAATCTGCATGTGTCATGTTAAAATATTGTGTCTAATATTTGCTAATATTATGAAATGTATGCTACAAATAATTATGATATTATAAAGCCATTCTATATACAAATGCAATTACCTCAGCAAAACTAATGTTTGCCCTATTTTATTAAATCATAATATTTTCTGCAATCAATGTATTTTCAGTCTTACGATACAAAGGTGTACAGAGCTATTGGTGTCCAGTCAGTACACATGGAAAGGGTAAGTTTCTGTTCATTAGCTTTATAATTCTTCCTGCTGTATTCTCACTTTTTGTAATGTTTTGTTTAGGGATGTAAAATGAATATTCAAATATCCGATTGAATGTTTGAATATGTGAATCTTAATATGGGATTTGAATATTCTATTATTTTAATATAAAAAAATACATGTAAAAAAACAACATAAATGCTATAAACACACAGTAAACCCCAAAGTGTGGATTTGGTGTTTCTTGTCTGGATCGCTTGGCTATACTTTTCATTGTTCTGGTCCCTTTCCTCGGTCATTGAGGCTGTAGAGATGAACACCATCTACACATTATGTACACGTGTCATGTTGACCCATATTACGCAGAGACAGTGTTCAGTTTATTGGGTGTCAACGCTTAACAATTGAATGGTTATAACAGTCTGCAAGACCAGTGAAGTCACCATAGACCTTCGGTCTAATTAAGTAAGAGTCTCAGCTAATTCTAACTGCACTCGATCTACATACCTAATCCTAATCGAACCTCGTTATTGGTCACTTACACAGAATACCATGCTTTTTTGTTTTGAATATGGATCGGTCTCTGATCATTTAGTGTCTTTTTGAAGTATATGTAGTTGATTTGAATTGATTCTAAAATATAATTGAACGACAATTACGTCTGCCGGTATTATTGAGATGACAGCGCTAATTTAGGTGAAAATGATGCATGATTTTGTTTGTACGAGCACGTCATTCGAACATTCGTTCGAAAGGGTAATCGAATATTCAAATACCTATTTTGGTATCCGTTGACCTCCCTAGTTTTGTTATTTTGTAAGTGTGAAGCTGTATTAAAACAATATGAGTTGTTGGCTTTGTTTGCTAACATGTGAAGTCTTTTTAATATGTTTCATGTAAAAAGTAAATAGTGTTGTTTAAACAAAATTAAGTCCATAGAAATTGCAGCTTGAATCCTTAAACAATGTGACATCCAAAAAATGTTCACTGTGAAATCCTAGAAGACCTAACCAAATACATTTTGCTACTATATGCAAGCTGCATGCATGGCACTACTAAATGAGAATAGTGTGTTTCCATATGGCTTCCTTTTGCAGATGCCTGCGACAATGGCTTCCTTGGACCCCAGATTTGTGTACCTGGTTGACACTGGCATGTGCATCTTCATATGGGTGGGAAAGAAATCCAAGGGTGTCACAAAAACCAAGACTAGGTAAGATGTCATCTTACTACCATAATTATATAAGTGTGATTAAAACCGATATTTCTTATTTTCACTATGTATATGAGTTTATGATTTTGCTGGCAATAATTAGTCCATTTGTCTGTCTGTTAGCAACTTTACACAGAAAGTTTTGATCAGATTAGCATGAAGTTTTCTGGGCAGTTGGAAATGGGCCAATGAACAAATGATCATATTTTGGTGGTGATTCTGAACACCATCTTCGTTCAGGAAGTTTTTAAAAAAATCTTGGATTATTGGGAGATCGGGCAAATTGCCACATTATGGTGTATAACTCCTCAAGGAATGCATGGTGTGCATGTTTGGCCAAAAAATAATGGGTGAGCTATGTACATAGCCTATTGTATAACATCAGTGAGTGCAATCTGGACCCTGCCCTGACAGTGGTCTGCGCTTTTTGAGTGAATTCTAGTAACTGAAGTATTGTTAAAGATATTTCTCTATACAAATAACTCATTCTCATGATTGTAACCATGGTTTAATAGAGAAGGTGCACACATTTGGACTTTACAATATTCCAGGCTGATAGCAGAGAAGATTAACAAGAACGAGCGCAAGACGAAGGCAGATATCGAGGTTCTAGCCCAGGGGTCGGAGGTGCCTGCCTTCTGGAGGGCCCTCAATGTACTGAAGACAGAGGATGTAAAGCCTATCACGGTAAGGACGCCTTACTCATGGCTATTGTGACACCTATCACGGTAAGGACGCCTTACGCATGGCTAGTGTAAAGCCTATCACGGTAAGGACGCCTTACTCATGGCTATTGTGTAACCTATCACGGTAAGGACGCTTTACTCATGGCTGGTGTGACACCTATCACGGTAAGGACGCCTTACTCATGGCTAGTGTGAAGCCTATCACGGTAAGAACGCCTTACTCATGGCTAGTGTGGGACCTATCATGGTAAGGACGCCTTACTAATGGCTAGTGTGGGGCCTATCACGGTAAGGACGCCTTACTCATGGCTAGTGTGAAACCTATCACGATAAGGACTCCTTACTCATGGCTAGTGTGAAACCTATCACGGTAAGGACGCCTTACTCATGGTTAGCGTGAAACCTTTCACGGTAAGGACGCCTTACTCATGGCTAGTGTGGAACCTGTCACGGTAAGGACGCCTTACTCATGGCTAGTGTGACGCCTATCACGGTAAGGACGTCTTACTCATGGCTTGTGTGGAACCTATCACGGTAAGGACGCCTTACTCATGGCTAGTGTGCCGCCTATCACGGTAAGGACGCCTTTCTCATGGCTAGTGTGAAACCTATCATGGTAAGGGCGCCTTACTCATGGTTAGTGTTACACCTATCACGGTAAGGACGCCTTACTCATGGTTAATGTGTAACCTTTCACGGTAAGGACGCCTTACTCATGGGTAGTGTAAAGCCTAGCACAGTAAGGACGCCTTACTCATGGCTAGTGTGAAACCTATCATGTTAAGGACGCCTTACTCATGGCTAGTGTGGAACCTATCACGGTTAGGACGCCTTACTCATGGTTAATGTGAAACCTATCATGGTAAGGACGCCTTACTCATGGCTAGTGTGAAACTTATCACCTTAAGGACGCCTTACTCATGGCTAGTGTGGCACCTATCACGGTAAGGACGTCTTACTCATGGCTACTGTGGAACCTATCACGGTAAGGACACCTTACTCATGGCTAGTGTGGCACCTATCACGGTAAGGACGCCTTACTCATGGCTAGTGTGTAACCGATCACGGTAAGGACGCCTTACTCATGGCTAGTGTGAAACCTATCACGGTAAGGATGCCGTACTCATGGCTAGTGTGAAACCTATCACTGTAAGGACACCTTACTCATGGCTAGTGTGAAACCTATTACGGTAAGGACGCCTTACTCTTGGCTAGTGTGAAACCTATCACGGTAAGGACGCCTTACTCATGGCTAGTGTGAAACCTTCCACGGTAAGGACGCCTTACTCCTGGTAAGTGTGAAACCTTTCACGGTAATGATGCCTTACTCATGGCTAGTGTGGAGCCTATCACGGTAAGGACGCTTTACTCATGGCTAGTGTGAAACCTATCACCGTAAGGACGCCTTACTCATGGCTAGTGTGAAACCTTTCACGGTAAGGACGCCTTACTCATGGCTAGTGTGAAACCTTTCATGGTAAGGACGCCTTACTCATGGCTAGTGTGAAACCTATCACGGTAAGGACGCCTTACTCATGGCTAGTGTGGGACCTATCACGGTAAGGACGCCTTACTCATGGTAAGAGTGAAACTTATCACGGTAAGGACATCTTACTCATTGTTAGTGTGAAACCTATCACAGAAAGGACGCCTTACTCATAGCTAGTGTAATAAAATTGCTGTCATGTTGAACATAATGAGCTAATACAGTTGTGAAAATTCTGGGTGTATGATTCTTTTTTCCTTTCGGTTTACACCTGGTTAAAGTAATGAAATTAGAAACTGTGGTATATGTATTACATCATTGCCTGATGTTGTAGGAGTGTTCCATCAAACTGTGGTATATGTAATACGTCATTGCCTGATGTTGTAGGAGTGTATCCCAGATGACTATGAGATTCCAGAGGCTCGTCTGTACAAAGTTGGCCTGGGCATGGGATACCTGGAATTACCACAAGGTTTGTACCTTGTGTGGCCCTAATTTTTCACCATTTGTTATTAAAACACTTGTTAAACAAGGTACATAATTTAATGAGTTACCAGTTGAGTTTTAAAGAGTTTTCTTCACTAAGTATAAACCTGCCTTTTCAAATACCAGGTGGAAAGCTGACTCAGAATATTGTGTTGTGAACATTTGTGTTTATTTGAAATCACTTACATATATCGCAAAGAATTCTTTTCAATAGACCTGCCTTTTCAGAGGAGATACCAGGAGGAAAGCTGAAACAGAAGCTCCTAGACACCAAGCAGGTCTACATTCTTGACTGTAAGACCGACGTTTTCGTGTGGATCGGCAAGAAATCAACTCGCCTAATCCGAGCCGCAGCTCTCAAACTGTCCCAGGAGTTGAACAGCATGTTAGAGCGACCAGAATATTGCAGTGTGACGCGATGTCTGGAGGGGACAGAGCCTCAGATCTTCAAGACAAAGTTCATAGGCTGGGACGACGTCTTACCGGTGGACTACACACGCACTGCAGAGTCTGTCATCAAGAGAGGGGCAGACATGCAGGTAACAGTGTTTCTGATGTTAAATACCTGTCACTTCCGAACAAGATGCATAATATTTATCTGGGCTGTTAATAGTAATTTTGCTGTTTTAAGTCAAGGTTTTTGCCAACAGGTATTAACGAATATATTACGTTTTTGTTGTTTTATTAGACTTTCGCAACAAAAAGAAAATAATTGGGTTAATTTCTCGTTTTGCTTCATTTTTTTCTTTATTGTATATAGGTTACAATATACTAATTTCATATCTAATGTCCATTCAAAATAAATATTTTTAATAGTTAAAGTTCGTAAAGCATATATAATAATCAAAAACACATGTATGCAATGTCTTTCCAAACAAATGTAGTTCAGAAATGATCAATTAAATATCTCCATTCTATTGATATGTTGTTTATTTATGTTAAAACGAAACTGAAAAAAGGCTACACAGGTACCCTATATAAAATCCAATATTTTCCAAACAAGTTCGGTGAGCCATTCTTTTTATTAATGTTTTGGTGTAAGTATACATTGATGCATGTATGTGCGAAAATTTAAGAAAATCTGTCGTTTGGAACAAAATATGCATTTGATAAAAATATAGTTTCAGAAAGCATTATGAGTTCCCATTTGACACACTTAAATGTCCAGACAAATTCATTATTTAAACAGTAACTGTAGGTAAAGCGTTTTTATTATCAACAATATTTCCGGAACAAGGCTGGTGACCCCTATTTTTTAAAACTGTTTTAGTTTCAGGATACAATGACGCATGTATGTGGGATCTTTTAACAAAACCTGTCGTTTGGAACAAAAGATATTCGTATTTTGATAAATTATTGATGTTTTCACAGGCATATTTAATGCATAATTAACCTTGTAAAGTGTCCATTACAAGTCATTTGTTGAATGATAACTGTAGATAAAGCGTGTTTTATCATTAAACTGCATTGGTATATTACCAAACGAAACATTAAAATGAAGATGCATTTAAAAATCTCCATCTTTGTTTGATTATACATGCTTTATATTACTCAACATTTTAAGTAACACAAACTGAAACAAGGCTTCGACATGTACCGTATACCGTGACCCCTATTTTTTAAGACTGTTTTAGTTTTAGGATACATCGATTCATGTTTGTGCCAAGTTTTAAGAAAATCTGTTGTTGGAAAAAAAATTGAAGGAAATTGTTGTGAACGTCTTGAAATGAAAATGATATAAACTTAATGATGTTTGTTTATTAAATAATAACAATATTTTTTTTGGCCAATTATAATAATATACTAGTAGTATTTGCTTACAAATAATATACATGTATGCTATGTTTCAGGATCATAAAAATTCAGTACAGATATGTCATCCTGCTAATCAGTGCGAAACAACCTGAACACACCGTACAAACATTATTAGAACCTGAACACACCATACAAACATTATTCTATGTATATTTTTGACCTATGTGTCTCTGCAGACCGGTTGTAAATGTATGTTTGCAGGTGATAATGGAGCGAGACAAGATGAAGACTGACCTGTCAGCTCTGTTCATGGCCAGGCAGCCTTCTATGCCCACTGAGGAAGCGGTAAGTGATGCAGCGAATATTCTTTCACATGGAATTCCTCCAATGTTGATACCTGGATTTAAAGTTTGTCTAGGTTATGTAATATCAGGGTAAATTTTTATAATTAACCTTTACAGTAATTCAGAATTTCAGTGGGAAGCAGGAGCTTAGTAGAAAGTCTAATCTTCTGCAACTGCTCTTGTCCAAAATATGTATGTATGCCTTGATTTCTTCAACTTGCATCCAGAATATTATTACAGCCAACTGCAAATGTACAAACTTATTAACCGTTTTGAAAAAGTGTGACTTTCTAGAATAGGTTGTCAGTGTTCATTTATGCTGTTAACCATTTCAGGAAACCCTGATAGAGGAATGGAATGAAGACCTGGATGGAATGGAGGCCTTTGTCCTCGAGGACAAGAAGTTTGTCCGGCTTCCAGAGGATGAGATAGGTAACCATGGAGATCTGGGCACATTACTTTGGCAGATACCTGTTTTGGACCCTCATTCTCCTAAATTTACTTAACAACATATGGGTAAAATCATCATATGATTTCAGTTCTATGAAATAACCATGCCCTTTTAAATCGTTTCAAATTTGACTTCGACCCTTATGCCTGGAACCCACTTTTCTCCAATTTCTCTTGGCTCAAAGTTTCTTTGAGGGACAGAAATATTATTGCTATAAATTCACATCAATTTCTTTTGTTTGACTACCTTGCAAAGGTCAGATTTTCTGATTGCTTGATGTGTGTGCGTCACGGTCTCAGTTACAGTTTTTACACAATTGTTTGTTTTGCACTTAGTGCCGCATAGAATCATAAATCAATTAGATGCACTTGATTAATAATGTCCAGTGTTCCGAGGACGCAGTAATTGATTTCACAGCTTTCACAAACTCAAAGTAAATCGTATTAGCAAAAATAAGAATAAATGTTTGGTGTTTGTTAACTATGCATATAACAGTATGAGGTTTAGGCACGCTGAAGTCTCTTTATTTGGCAAATTGGATATAAGGTAGACATGTTTGCTGTATTTGTACACAATCAGGTACTCTGTTTAGCTCGAATTTTTAACCGGTAGTTTCAACTTCGTTTAAATGTTTTTCCAGGCATATTCCACAGTGAGGACTGCTATGTGTTCATGTGTCGGTATTGGATACCGGAGGAGGTACCGGAGGAGGAGGAGGAAGATGAGGAGCCCCCGGAGGAGCAGATCAAGTGTGTTGTCTACTTCTGGCAGGGCCGGGATGCAGGCAACATGGGCTTCTATAGGTTCACTTTCAGGTGTGTAACATGAGATATACAACATTACTAACACATTTGTGGTGTGGCGTGGGAAAACCGGACTTAATGCATGTGCGTAAAGTGTCATCCCGGATTAGCCTGTGCTGTCCGCACAGGCAAATTCGGGACGGAACTTTCCGCCTACAGTGGAATAATGTTTAGAAGAGACCTCCTTGAAACAGAGAATACCATAAAAGCAGAAAGTGCCGCCCCGGATTAGCCTGTGCGGACTGCACAGGCTAATCAGGGACAACACTTTACGCACATTCATTATGACCGGTTTTCTCATGATGCGCCACATTTGCGCTTTCAAATATAAGGCAGCCTTGTTTTGCTGCTTGTTTTGCTTTTTTTTATGCATCAGAGTAAAGAAGCAAAAATCCTATAACTGCAAATATCTTGGTGTTTCATAAAAAAATGTTCATTTTCTGAAAAAAAGGAACAACGGAACAAATGTTACTGTTAATAACACATTTTTTTATGGTACAGTACTGGTAGATACTTTTTTAGCAAAAATATTTTTTCTATTTCATTTTTCTCAATTTCTTGATAACACATGTATTACTACTTATCAATTGTCTGCGTTTCAGTTATCCTTAGTAGTTTTCATTTAGTGTAGTTTAACCCAATTTATTTAAGCTTGATTTCTTCCAAAGCCAGGGTCCAGTTTCTCGAAATTTCTTAAGAATAACAGGCTTAAGTCTCTTATTTCATCAACCAAATTATGATTTAAAAAATGATTTTACAACACAAAATATTATTTATCATGATTATCTGACATAGAAATTTTTATTCAAAATCTAAGATGTCATGTCAATAGTATTTATGCACATTTTTGAAATACGAAAATAGTGATCTTAGGCTAATCTTGTTAAAACGCACTTATGAATTTTTGAGAAATTGGGGCCAGATGCTTATTGAGACACTTTCGAATCCGTTTCTGGAAAGAACCAGTATGTAGTGTCTTTTGAGAAAGATCATTCGAATGCTCTCAGTGTTCGGATCGAACTCACGATCTCCCGTTTTAACTGGATATATGCTTTTTTCTCACTGACAGCTTGCAGAAGAAGTTTGAGGCGCTGTTTGGTGACAATCTCGAGGTCGTTCGTACCCACCAGCAGCAGGAGAACCTCAAGTTCATGTCACACTTCAAGCGCAAGTTCGTGATCCGCAGGGGCAAGAGGAGGCAGCCCGGAAAGGAGCCCACCAAGGCCCAGGTTGAGTTCTTTGAACTGCGGGCCAATGGAGGCATCATATCCACCCGGTGTATACAGGTACTGTATATATTCACATGTTTCTTTTTCTTTGTAGGAATTTGTATTGGCAACACTGAAAAAAAAATCAGTGACTTTTTGTTCATTATTTTGACTCAATAAGATATTAAATTTCTGATTGCCTAACTTTGATGTTTGGTGTGGAGTATTGATATTTAAATCATTTTAACTTTAAATGATATTAACAACGTCACAAGAGATTGAATTTTAGATGAATTTGTCATTTATGTCAATTTTTCATGTACACTCCTCATAATATTTCAGATTAGACCACATGCCTCTTTGCTGAACTCATGTTTCTGGTAAGATCTTTATTGTGCCCTCATCAGTACTTAAAGATAAATAAAGTTTAATGTGTATTATTTTTGTTATAACACGGTCACCAAAGTGTAAATTGCCATTAAATATAAAAATACAGAATTGTGATTTGTATGCAAGTTGCTGCATATGAGTACATCTCATGGAATAAAAAAAATTATTTGATAACTGTCATCAGCAATAAGTATGCCAAAATGAATTGAAAGAGATGAACCTGTGATTATGAGTAACATGTTCGACTAGAATGTTTGATAAGGAGATCGGCACATCTACATATTCCAGCTACATCTTAATGGTTCCGTTTGACACAGAGGACCTGAATGGAGTGGTCTACGTCTGGTGTGGCAGTAAGGCCAACCATGAAGACGCCAGTCTGGCAGAGCAAATTGCCTACACAATGTACAAGGTAGGCTAGGACTGGTGTGGATACATTGTAAATTGTGTTGTCATCATTTATTTCAAGGGTTTTAAATGTCTGTAAGTAGTTTTTACCCATAATAAAGCTTTTGTTATTTTATATCTTGTGTTATGTTTTAAGGACATTTACAAAAAACAATATTTATTGTAAATTTATTTAGAAAATGCACTTGAAAAGTATTTCCTTGTCGAAAAATACATGCTATGAAATTTAAATACTCGGGTACATTTCAGGAATAAATGATTTTCTGTTAAATGTGATCTCTTGAAAGATGAACATAGATGTGTTTTAAAACAAGAATATGTTTTTGAGATTGATATTGTTCTACAGACTGTGCCTCTACTGGTAATTTTCAGAAAAACTACACAGTGCAGATGATCACCGAGGGGGAGGAGCCTGAGAACTTCTTCTGGGTCGGCATTGGGGGCAAGAAACCCTATGATCAGGTGCGAGTGCGACTGGGTGTGCTAGTGTTCAAGCTGCTAAGAAAAAAGAAATACTGACTTGTCATGCATGTATTTTCATTTATCAGATTGCTATTTGATTTATAACCATGACTACTGGGCTCGAGGGCAGTTTACAGAATACACTTTCTTTTTTTGCCTTACACTCACCGTCGATGTAGTCGGGGCTTTCTGAAGGACCTTATGCATTGTCAGTGGAATCTCTTTGATCGTTGAATGTATGGGTCATTACCGACGTTCTCTTTCAGAAAGAGTACAGTTGATTTTTATCCAAGAAAATGATACAGGTATTTAAAATAAGAAATCAAAGGAGAATGTCATATTATCAGATATTTATAGCAGTTGGTTCAATATTATAAAAATAGTTAATTTAATGTTTGCTATTGATATTTTCAGGAAGCTGACTTCATGAATTATGCTCGGCTGTTCCGCTGCTCTAATGAGAAAGGGTATTTTGCAGTGTCTGAGAAATGTGCTGACTTCTGTCAGGTGCGTTACAAAAAACATTTGGTGGTGCAATCTTCATGGGCATAATTGTTTTTTTTCTGGAAAAGTTTATGCAGACATTTTACTATTTCAATGTTGCTGTGGTGTCCTTTCAAAAGTTTGGGGAGAAAAGAAAGCTTTTGTTAGTACATGTATGTAACTTTTTTTATGGAATCACCTTACCTTGTCATGTTGAATGAAAATACTTGCATTAATATCCAATGCCTTAATGAGTGATTTGACTTTCTTGTTTGTATGTGTATGTTTTATTATTATATCAGAAAAATTGTGAATTAGTTTGGAGTGGTGATATTTGTTCGCATCAGTGGTATAGGAAGGTCATATTTTGTCATTATCATCCTTTATCTTCCTGTCCTAATATCTTACCCATGTACACTGCAGGATGACTTGGCAGATGATGATGTGATGATACTGGACACTGGTCAGCAGGTCTTCCTCTGGGTGGGCAAGAAAACCTCCGATGTGGAAATCAAACTGGCCTTCAAAAGTGCACAGGTTCTTACACTTGTAGTTACTGACATTTCATGATCCGATGTGGTTTACATAGGATCCAATGTGTTTTACACATTTATCAAGCAAAGTCAAAGTCATGTTTGTTTGTTTTAAAACAGGAATTGAATTGAACCATGTATCACAAATACCGTGGTCAGCAAGTACTGGTATGTCTTGTTTGCATATTTTATGATTTGGCTAAATTCCTTTTTGCCACAAATGCCTTGAAATGGTAGCAGCAATCTCAGTTTTCAGCTATTTAATTCCAACGATTTCTCCGCAGGTGTACATACAGCATCTAAGGAACAAGCAGCCTGAGAGGCCCCGCAAACTGCTGCTGGCCATGAAGTACAAGGAACACAAGAACTTCACCAAGTGCTTCCATGGCTGGGGGAAGTACAAGGAGGTCCGGGAGTAAGGGGGTGGAGATTTAGCAAGGAGTTACGTTAGGGGGTGGAGTTTGGGGCAAGGAGTTATGATAGGGGGTGGTGTTGTGGTGGCGGGAGAAACCATGACAAAATAAGCCTGTGCCATCAAGAAGTTGTACTAGATTTGGAGAAGGCATCCAGTCTGTGAGAGATGTCTGTGATCACACAGACTATAGGCACGGACATCTGGGTATTGAGTACCACTTAGCTATCACTACTGTTATTACATGAATTTTGTAGAAGTTTCACATAATTTAAAAACATCAAAATATAATGTACAAAATGAGGAAATTTGCCTACAATGTAATTTGAACCACTTGAATGTTAATAGTATATAAAATATAGTAATAATGTAAAGAATCAATCGTTGTTTGTTTAATTTTAATATTTTATGCTGTTTTATAAACACTTGACATTTATTTTAAGATTCATATATATACTATTTGAAAATATTTACACTTTGCTTCTACCTGTAGTATGTGGTGACATGAACTCAGCATAACTCAGTAATTTGACATCTTCATTTTGGTATTACTTCTATCGCAGCGTTTGCTGTCATTTGCTTTGTGATAATAACTATTGTTGTGAACCCCATGTATATGTTTGTTATCCTTGATTGTGTATTGATGTAATATTTAACCAAAGCATTAAATTTAATGTAAAAGCATTAAATATGACCTAACAACATGTTTCCAATAACTAAAGCTGAGTTTTATTTTCCTGTGGTATACCTTATTGATACAGAAATGTGAAAATAAAATGTATCTAGGCCTTGAATAAGTACATGTAATAATGCATTTGTAGACTCATATACTCTATGTTTCATCATCTGTGGATACTATATATGCAATTGACAAAAGATTAATACGCTTTAAATTGTTCTAATTTTGTATGCTACATGTATATAAAAAGTATTGCAAAGGCCTTGTAATTGTACAAAGCAAGATGATGGAATGCAAACGTAAAAACTGATAGAAATGCACGCATCTGAGCAGCCTAACAACTGAAATTTTCCCCAAGAAATGAGAATCAGTCTTATTATTACCTATTATTATATCTGATTTTCACCTATGGTACATGTCATTTTAAATTCTGATATTTTACTAATAAATGCTTTTTCTCTGTGGAGGCCATTTCATTGACCTACATATGAAGTCGTTTGAAAATTTAATACAGCTTTTGTTTATTTATATATTTGAACAAAGGAGTAGCTTTCAGTATTCTGATTTTGATTTTCTTTGTTCATGTAGATTTATTATCACGTCAGAACTCAATTCCCTGTTTGTTTATTTAAGCATTGTGTATTATCTCTTTTTTAGTTGGCAAGTGATAAATTAGACTATGAAATATTAATGTTTATGATGGAGCATTCCGAAGTGATCTGTGTGTTTTTACTTGAACACTGCCACTGTGCAATATATCATGTAAATAGTGCTCTTTGATCATTACGTCTAATGTAAGGTGGCTTATGAATTATTTATAAAAGAGTTTTCATTATCTTGTGTTGATATTTAGTTGATGTTTATAATTGAACTTCCTCACATGACTAATCATTTGGAGCCTTTGGTTGTTCTGTTCTCGCGAGATACTGAGAACTATTTCTAAGAAATAATTTTGCATTATTTTTATTAAAAAATGATTGCTATTATTAAGGTTACAGTTTCAATTGCTTTGAACTATAGCAAGGTTTTCATTCCTTTTAAATTTATTTTATTGATCTAATTGATACAATAGAACTTAACTACAAGTAGCATATTTTATTCAAAGGGAAAACATACAAACATGTCATATTTCAGAAGCCATATTAAATAATGATTTATTTCAAAAATAACAAATTGTATTGCTTTGAATATCTATCATTAGTATTTTTCAAAATTGAACTGGAAAATATGTAAGATTAACTTAACAAAATATATTATTTGGAATTGGACCAGTGAGTATAATTATGTTTAATTTTGTGATACTTTAAGATTTCTTTAGAAATACGGTTTATTTTGACATTTTTTTAGCTCACCTTAGCACGAAGTGCTATCCAATCTTGACCTAACTTGCACAATTTGTGTAAAATCTCGGATGGGATTGTTATTGGGTCAGATCGCACCAGTAACACCAAAGTTATTGCCCCTTTTTCATGCAAAAAAAGTGCAAAAGTGCCCTTTTCCAACATATAGACTTTATTTTCCATCCAATCTTAACCAAACTTTCACAGTTTGTGTATGACCATCAGATCTCAGCAGACATCAAAAATGGGCCAAATCCTGTTTCAAACACGAGAGTTATTGCCCTTTGTTTATTAAAAAAATATACAAAAATGGACATTATTCAGGATAGAGAGAGACATTTTTCATGCAATCTTCACCAATCTTGCACAGTTTGTCTATTACCATGAGATTACAGTTGAAGTCGAATATAAGCAAGATCGGAACAGAAACACCAGAGTTATTGCCCTTTGTTTGTGAAAAAAATATGCAAAAATGGACATTATTCAGGATAGAGACTTCATTTTTCATCCAATCTTCACCAATGCAACTTTGATGTTTTCAGAGCCTGCATTAACATCATTTATCATTATTGGAAAGAAAATTATCAAAGAAAAAGCAAAACTTTACCTTATAGCACAGCCATCGCAATTATCGCATTGCAACTAGTTTTCCAAAACTGTTTGCGAAAAAGACATCAAAATCTGTTTGTGCATTTTTCCAGACTTGTCAATGACTTAACGAAAAAGGGTCAGGTAAGAATATTGAGAAAAATGATTTGAGAACCATTAGCAAGAAAACGCACATCCACTACCCAACTCATACTTGTACTAACAGATGTTTTAAATCGAAATTGATCCTACCCTCTCTGTGTATTGTTCAGATACCTTAATTTTTAAACCTGTCACAACATTATGGTCTTCATCTGCACCAGTTCTCAGGTGAGCGCTTTGGGCCATCATGGCCCTCCTGTCTTTAATGTTAATTTGAAAATTTACAGAATATTTATAGGCAATTATGCAGCCTTAATGCAAAACATGACATTTGTGTCCCCTTACACTTGAGAATAACTGTGGTTTTATTTATACAGTTTCACTGTGTGCATTTGTTTGTTGTTGCATATAATTTTATGTTATAAATGCAATATCATGATTTTCAAATCTTAAGAACAGTCCTATTTTAATATATGTGCATAAGAAATGATCACAACATTTCAGTGTATATACATGTGTTTATCCAGTCTTTCATATAACCTGTATGTGTGTGTTAGTTGATGTGATTGACTTGATAAAGGTACATGTGCATTAGTACATATATAATTATGTTTGAATTTGCCTTGTTTTAAGTAGGAGTCGTACAGCCATGACCTATTAATATGTTTGCGTTTAAATAAATCATGTTTTAGTGTCAGTTTTTCGACTACATATTTTGTTGGTAATGATTGATGAGAAATGAATAATTTGAATGCTCGCATTGACACTGAGCACATTGAACGTGTGCGTGCATGCTGCGTGTTGATATGTGTGTGCTTTTTTCTGTGAATTGTCATTGGGTCCATGTATTTGTTTCAAGTCGTCCGTATTTGTGTATGCCTACAAAACTTTCAAAATACATATTGCATTTGTACCGTTTGTTATTTCGAATCTCCTATATTAATAATAAATTGTATGTTGTTTTTTTCGTTAACAGTAACGAACGCACCTTGAAAACGGAGTGTCCATCTGGTAATGTACAATAGTCACTTAACGTGACGTTAACTGTTTGTGTAACTTCAAAGACGATTTGTGATTATGAAAATACTTACTTGTACATATTCATTATAAATGAAGCATGTGTTCACTCTTTCCTATGAAAATATTTCTAAATAACAGGTATTTCGGAAAAATCAAATGTTTAAGCTATTTATTCAGATTTCTTAGTGCCAACCTAGGTATAAAAACCAATAAGTTTAAAATAAGACAGTGTTGGGATTCGAACCAGGGACCTCTGGATGTAAAGGGTGTTGCTTTACTACCGCGCATTGAGTACCCGTGCATTAAAGTTGAAACGCGAATCAAATAATCTTAAGAAGCATTCTTTTCAATGTTATGATAATGTATGAATGGTCTGGCATTATTTTTAAAGTGTGATTCGTTTATCACACTTTACTTTAGGTTAATAGTGTGCAACTAATGGAACAGCTAGTTATATCCAACTTACTTCTAACTGGTGAGAAAATACTAGCACTCCATTTTAACACGTACTAATTCCGTGCTCGATTCCCACTCCATTTTAACACGTACTAATTCCGTGCTCGATTCCCAGACCGGGCAAAAATGATTAATTTGCCTGAACAGGTTCAGTTCGCTTATTCCCATTTCACAGCACGAATGTATATAATCTCTATACATGTGAATAGTTTCTCGAAATAGGCCCATAGATAAAACAAAATACGCGACCGGTAAAAACACCGATTTAAGTTGGACCGTGTATGCAACCAAGTTTGCAAACTAGGAAGTAACAATTATGCGTCTTCATTTCTCTGTGATATTTAGCTCGACTATTCACCGATGTTCTACTCACCCGTGCGTCGGCGTAATGGTCTGGTTAAGGTTGGCGTGCAACAAGTACATATCTCTGTTACTACTACGGATATTCAATTGAAACACCAAATATGTCTTCGGGGTCATTAGGTCATTGACCACGGCTCATAACTCTGACCTGCAATTGACCAGAAATATGTCCCTTGTACTTAGAAAATTCGGGTTAAGGTTTGCGTGCAACAAGTTCATATCTCTATATCAACTTCAGATATTCAATTAAAACTTCACACATGTCTTCAGGGTCATCATACAAGGTCACTGGCCAAGGTCCATAACTGTGATCTGCATTTTAGCAGAATTATGCCCCTTTTTGTACTTAGTCGAGCGCGCTGTCCTGAGACAGACGTTGTTGTATGCTGCGCAGGTATTCGACTAATTTTAAGTAATTTAGTCTAATATTCCCAAGTGGACACACCATTATTATTCAATCAATCGCGTACAAAAGCTCACGTCTAAAATGTAAGTATTTTGTGTCGATTTATCTCGAAATAATCTTCTTTGTTCAAGAATGTCAATAATAATAATTGGACCAGTCAGTCACAATTACCGAACGCCGCGTATTGAAAAAATATTTGTTTTCCAGTAGCTAAAGAACTTTAATAAGCAGGATCGATATCTGATAACCGGTCGATGGAATGTTTCATATATTTTCTGTTTCGATTCGGATTGGTAACAGCAATATTCTTATTAAAATACCATTCTACAGCGGTCAGACAGTCTTTTGTATATATATATTAAAGGGGTCGCGTATGTATATGGAAATAAATGCACATGTATAAACTATGCAGTTGTATAATGTTTCCATGTAATAATAATTAAACCCGCTTAGACATGTCATAGTCAACTGTGCTTAAATGAATGTCAGCCGACCAGGCTTTAAATTTTAAATACATGCTGAAGGAGACAGATATTGCCCATGAGTAGTGTGTGCTGGTCTAAAGTAATATATACTTTATATAGCTCCTTCAGTTAAAATCATAACTAGGCAAAGATCTGTTAAAACATTTAAATCATTTAAATACTAAAGTACTATAATAATTGAGGCGTGTCATGAGAAAACCGCCCATAATGCACGTGCGTAAAGTGTAGTCCCGGATCAGCCTGTGCAGTCCGCACAGGCTGATCCGGGACGACACTTTCCGCTTTTATGTTTTTTTCTGTTGCAAGGAAGTCTCTTCTAAACATAGATCCACTGTATGCGGAAAGTGTCGTCCCGGATTAGCCTGTGCGGATTGCACAGGCTGATCCGGGACTACACTTTACGCACGTGCATTAAGCCCGGTTTTCCCACGACACGCCTCTATTATACTTTTATAAGTATCTTTGCAATAAGTGTATTGAACAAACGTACCCGGTATTTGCATTGTATTGCGTATTTGAAGTGCATTTAACCTAGAGGTATATATAACTCTTTAAAGTGTTGCGTTCAAAAGCAGGAGGCAACATATACTTTACATCGAATATACAATGTTCACCTCCAGCATTTCATAGGGTATGACGAAAACACTGGCCTGTAAACACCGCGTACACCATTATATTCCATTAAGCACACACGTAGTCATAATAGGGTATTGGAAAACGACATAATCGATAACCGATCGAACATATTGAGAAAGGCGAATGGGTATGTATTTAAATCTGCCAGGTAGACAATAGATCGGGCCTACCCCGCAATGTGATTTTAATGATGACATACTTATGATATTTATGAATGCCTGTCAGTGTTAACAGTTTACCAGTTTAATAAGTTGAAAATGTGTCAACAGATTTGTAACTTGTGATCGAGTTTGTATGAAATGAGGGCTTAAACCGAAACAGGTTTGTTTTGTTGGTATGAATTGCGATTAGAAGTTAATTTAGGCCTTAAAATCAGGTAGAGACATTACTTTTAACTGAATAAGATTTCACAATACACTATGTATATATATATAGTAAGTCTTGTAATTATTTTGATATAAATAAGTACCTTTCCAGCAACATGCAAAGCACGTTTTATACGTAGCTATATACTTACTTAGTGCCTGGCATGGGATGTATATAGCAGTATGTATTGAAACTAAATAAATCCAGGTTTTTTTGTACTTTATCGTTTCTGGCTTAAATGCAAGTATATAATGCGTTTTAAAGACTGGTCGTTCGTGTTTGTGTCTTGATTCTGAGACGCTTGAAAATAGAAGTAATTATTGATGCATTAATAGTACCACTGCAATTATGTTATATACTAACGCGAGAAGGAAACTGAACAGTTAAGTTTTAAGCCATAACTTTTCGTGTTGCAAACTTTAAATTTCAGTTTTGCCTTTAACCCACTTCATTCCGAAAATAATAAATGAAATACTGTAAGTAATAACGTTTCTAGACGGAATGATCATACGTATAAATTTTGGTACCAAGTATAGGTTTGACTTGGCAGATACTCCAAAATTACATGTCCAGTTGTTTAGTTGGTACACATGTACGTGTAATAAAAAAAGAACGACAACTCTACATCACTGGGCTAACCGTGGTATTTACCGACTGCGGAAATTTTGTTAAAATTACCATTATCAGAAAGAGGCGAATTGTGCGTTATATCCATTAGACTGATGTCTTTAACATTATAACAGTTAAAATGTGAGAAATAATGCATTTTAATAATGGATTTTAAACCTGATGGTAAGATTAAAATTATTTTGCTTTAAAAGTTTCGAGCACAGATGATTTCTTGTTTCGATTTCAGATACGAAAGTAATGGGATCCTCTGCTAGTAAGGGTAGGTATCTGCCATTATGATAAGTGATTTATTTACAAATCAAGCCGTTCATTCGCTTTATTTAAAACGTACATGTATTCAAGACTATTTTCTTTTCTTAGTAATTCTATTTTTAAAACAGCAATTAATGACTTTAATATTACCAAAAATCGTTTTTTCTCAATTATGTCTTTTCATTAAAATAAATGTTTAAAGAAAAATATATTACACTGTGGTTTGTTATATTGATGTGCATGTTTATACGTACACAATTATTGTGTAAAATAATCATGATGAATTTGTACTAATACATACATTTGAACACACACTTCTCTGCAACATTTCCTTTCGTGGGATATAAAGAATCATGAGTTTGTGTTTTTAGTAACGAGTTAACTCGATGATGAGGTTACACATTGTATTAAGCAACCTCACACTATTCTGATCATGTATACAAACTGCTTATTCGTTTCTGTTTTGGCTACTTTCGATTTTCGACACGTTGTATTAATGTTGCCCTAATCAGTGGTTCAGCCACACAAAAAGAAGTACGTTATGTGTTTAACTGTGAATTATAATTATCTTGGATGTACATTTATATATGCTTACGTTATTATGATTGATAGGTCGAACATTAACATGCTTGGACCATCTTCACCGATCTATCAGCCTTAAGTAGAACTATTTGTTAAACAACATGTCGATATTGCACAAGCAACTGCTAGACTGGCAACTACAATTTATAAATCTACAACTGCTAGACTGGCAACTACAATTTATTAATCTACAACTGCTAGACTGGCAACTACAATGTATAAATCTACAACTGCTAGACTGGCAACTACAATTTATAAATCTACAACTGCTAGACTGGCAACTACAATTTATAAATCTACAACTGCTAGATTGGCAACTACAATTTATAAATCTACAACTGCTAGACTGGCAACTACAATTTATAAATCTACAACTGCTAGACTGGCAACTACAATTTATAAATCTACAACTGCTAGACAGGCAACTACAATTTATAAATCTACAACTGCTAGACTGGCAACTACAATTTATAAATCTATCACGAGTGATTCCTTATGTATATTAATACCCAAGATGCAAATACATTGCTGATGTGTTGTTTTTTTCAGAGCCCAACCGCGATCATCGGGCCCTGAGGTCAACAGCAAGCAAAGGTAAACATTGAAAGATTGCTATATAGTCGGGATACCAGTTCATTTGTGAACATTAAATTACTGTTCCATTTGTTCAGCTATTGAAATAAAGCACGCATAATGTTTTAACATTAAACTGATTAAAATGTGAGTTATTGTTTCGCGCATTGTTTTAGAAATGCATACTTATAATTAAGTAATACTCATTGTTGATTTTGTATTTGGTTATGGTGATTCACGTGTTCTCAATGATGTCTTTATAATATTTATATTCCATATTCAGATGTTGTTAGGATAACACAGGTCGTTATTGGCATTAATATAAGATTCCTTGAGAAATAATCAGCTACATGTATTCGTTAGCAGCCTAAGGTTTTATAGCAAATTATAGGTACCTCGTCAAATATGTATTGATACTCGAAATCAATGCACTTCTAGTATAACGATTTTAAGTACTTTCATATATATATTGCATATTATTTGAATCATATTCTCGATTCATTATGCATTTTGTGACCTACGAACAGTCATTGAATACTTGTGTATAGAAATGTAGATCTGGCCCCTGTTCACTAATGATTTGCTGCAGGATCAGGATCAATCTGAAAATCTGACTCAACTTGTGTTGTGAACTCAGGGCCTGTGTTTTGTTGAGCTCGCAATACTAACATTGTTCATGAAAGTTCAAATATGGTGTCTGTCAAACCAGTCATAAATTAATAAGACACATTCATTTATAGAAGTAATACAAAATCAACTGTCATCGCTTTGGGATTTTCCGGTTAAGTTTGTTTATAACATAACAGCCATGTGCGTGTTGCTCATTTTCATTATATGCGCCCCACCTACGGCCAATGTGTTTGTTTTACAGAAGGCCCGGGCCACCAAAGCCAGATAACACACCAGGTTTCCGCTGCCAGATCAAGTATGTCATCAATCTCATTCGCTTTTTTGATACTATTAAAGAATCACGCTTTATTTTCTGACCCTTCCCGCGCTTTAACACGCTTATATGTATTCTGTGTATTTTCTCTGTTTTGTTTACGGTTATTCACTGGGCGTTCTCCTTCACACCATTGTGTCCATGCACAACGTACAATAACATCCATTAGAGTACCTGTGTCCATGCACAACGTACAATAACATCCATTAGAGTGCCTGTGTCCATGCACTACGTACAATAACATCCATTAGAGTGCCTGTGTCCATGCACAACGTACAATAACATCCATTAGAGTGCCTATTCAGCTCCAGGGGATTGCTCTATTTTCCTTACGTAGAAGCTTACTTGAGACAATATGAGGCGTGTCGTGGGAAAACCGCCTACAGCGGATTTATGTATAGAAGTGACTTCCTTGAAACAGAAAATACCATAAAAGCGTAGTGTCGTACTGGATTGGCCTGTACGGACTACACAGGCTGATCCAGGACGACACTTTACGCAAATGCATTAAGCCCGGTTTTCCCACGACTCGCCTCATATAAAGACTGCATACTTGTCACTCTATAAGCTGTTTATGGACTCGTATTCTTGATTTACAAAGATCGAGAGGATTCCCGAAGGATTCCTAAATTCTGCAACATTGCAGTTGCCCAGATTTCGAAGCTTATCGAAGTATCCTTTTACCGTTGCCAATATAGTATGGTCTTGATGGACAGTATCCATACCGTATCGCTACTACTATAAGACAAAACTAGGCTTAAAATCTCCACTCAGATGCTGTTCATAATAGGTTTCATAAAATAGTTTGAACACCCTCTTAATTCATTATGTGATTCCATGTCTACTTTCAAGTTTTTAGTTTCGGAAAGCTGGAGACCACACTCATTTTGTTTACAACTTCTGCGATCTTAACCGACTCAAATACGCTAAATGTGCATCTGTATCACTTCGGATTAATCGTTCGAACTATATCTTACTATACAGATGGTGAAAACTATATATGCACGTGTATAACTATCGTTTATTTGAGCGCTTGTGCTTTGCTTATTTGCGCACCCGTTGTAACCTTGAATCAAGTTGATACATTTATCACTGTTGACTTCAACAGCTTTGGCACTACTTTTCATATCCTGTTAAGCAATACCTTTGGTGAAACAGCACAACTGTGGTATGCGCACTGGTTACGTTTGATGTTTTCTTGGTTAAACACGTTGTTTTTGAAACATTTTGAAAATGCTGATTTACACTGAAATACGTTTTAATAAATATACCTTAGTCGCTTGTATATTACAGAAATGCATCATAACTGATATAAATATTTGTGTTGAACTTGTGTTCGTTACTTATTTTTAATATCATTTTAGAAACGCTGTGTTTTGGTAATCATTGAGTTATTTTAAATCTTGTTAAAATCGCATCGGCCTCCTATGGCTACCATGGTTATGATGTCTTCTGATTATTGTTTCAGTATTATGTAGTTTTTCCTATTATTGGAAATAAAGCACAAATGATTTTGTCTGTACTGTCATTAACTTTTGTTTATTTTCTGTAAAGAAAAAAATCTACCCATATTAAAATTGCGAATTACTTAATATGACATATGGACCACATTGACCATAAAGTCCAGTTATTTGTACAGATGGCCGTTTTCAGTCCATGAAACATTCAATACTATTCAAATAAAGCTGGGATTTTATAATCTTTCTCATATTAAAATAATTATACTGAATACTAACTTGTGTCAGTTCAAAATGAACCAAAGGCTAGTGTCGGTTTTATATAGGCCACTGTCTTATATTTTTTAAGCCCCTCCCAAACTGTTGTTTAAGAAATATTCGATTATCGTTGTTTATCGGCCAACAATCAACGATTTTGAGTTCTGATGCGTAGGAATTAAACCACGAAGGCGTTAGCCCGAGTTGTTTAATAGCCACGCATCAGAACGACAAAGAGTTCTTTATTGGCTGATAAACAACGATTATGCGAAAATTGGACCATTGGGTTTTTGTCATTTAAATGTTATAAAATGAAAACTGTATGTGTTATTACAGTTTGTTTCAGTCCCTGATAATCTTGTAATGTATAGAATCAGAATATAATGATTATCATTAATTCATTATATAATCATTAATTCTAACATATCGCGTGCAGAGTTTTCTATAGACATATAGCAGAAGTTACATTTGTGAAACTACCAATAAACAGCCCGAAAAAATAGTTCCGAAACTGTAAAATATAGTTCGCAATTGTAATTGCAGAAAATGATGTCAGGTCATGTTAGAATCGAAATAATTTTCGCTTTATCGTTGTTTATCGGCTAATATTTAACGATTTGTCGTTCTGATGCGGTATATTAAACAACTCGCGCTAACGCCCTCGAGGTTGTATTCATACGCATCAGAATCCCAAATCGTTGTTTATTAGCCGATAAACAAGTCTAAATGGAAACATTTTTCTTAATTTATCACAAGTCGAACTGCGACTGATTTGTTCTTTAATATTTATGGCAGCCGGGACCCTGTCACTTAGAAACAACAACAATGTGGCTCTGTACAGGGGTAAGAACCATGCCATCGAGACAACTGCTGCGAACACCTTCTATGAGCACGTGTTCCTCGTCACCATTGGTACGTCGCATGTTACCTCTTTCAAATGTATAGACGTTTATATTACGGAGTTGAAATTTAATTTGAAAGGAACTTTAACATACAACACACCCTTTCAGTTCATAGGAGACCGTTTTGAACTAAGTCTAACATGGAAACACGCCAATCCGTTTTATACAATACCATTATGTACTAAATTAAATTAATACGCACCATTAATTTCATACAAGGCCATTTTGAACTAAATTAAAGGGACTTAGTCATCGAAAAGGGTCTCCAAGGAGCACTTTCTTAAAACTAAAACAAAATCTGAAATTTATACTGGCGAATAATAACGGTTAAAACAGTGTATATAATAATAGGACAAGAGTGTACGCATACTGAGATAAAACTCTATTTATAATAAGGGTCGTGTGTATTTGGCCCTTTTCCTGTTTACAATGTGATGTTAGAATTGTGAGTATTTTGTTTAACCATAGTTTACACACGATTAATTACCAAGCAGAGTAGCGCAGTTGGATAAAGCGCTGTCTACTGTCATTTCTTCGTATGACTTCTAGGTCGTTAGTTTGATGCCCACTTGGGAAATTATTTTTTTTCAAACTTTTTTGCTAATTTGTTTTATCAAATATCTCATTGTGTATTATATTGTTTAGTTTTTATTTTATGCAAATGTCTTAGTAAAGCTCTTTTCTATCATATAATTACAGAGCAAGTGGAAGCCATTTTTTCGTCGACATAGTCCCTTTAAACACACACACGCACGCGCGCGCGCGCACGCACGCACGCACGCACACACACACACCATTTCGGTTCACATAAATATTTAAACGCACACCTTCGGTTCATACGAGACCATTTTTGAACTAACATAAACTTTAAACACACCAGTTAAAGTCACACACGACCATTATGGACTAAGATTAACGTTAAAAACACCCGTTCACGCCATACAAGACCATTTTGAACTTGGCTGAACATAAAAACACAACTTTCAAGTCATACAAGACCATTTTGTACTAAGTTAAACATAAAACACACCCTTTCAAGTGATACAAGACCATAATTTAACAAAGTTAAACATAAAAACACACCGTTCAAGATCATACAAGACCATTTTGAACTAAGTTGAACATAAAAACACACATTCTTAGGTCATGCAAAACAATTTTTAACCAAGATAAACATAAAAACAAATCCTTTTCACGTCATACAAGACCATTTTGAACATTAGTTAAACATAAACACAAACTCTTTCACGTCATACAAGACCATTTTAAACAAAACATACACCAAAATGTGTATTTTAGGACGTACCACTGGAGGTGACCTCCCAGAAACGTGTGTTTTGGTGTCCCCATCGTCAAAACGGTCTGAAAAGAACAACCAGGGACTCCTAACGGACAACAGTATCGGGGAGGTAAGAACGTTGTCTGACTTTGGTAACAAGATCACAATTATTGCAACAAATTAAATCAATGGGAATGCTTTTTTTTGTTTTCGAATGACACCTTAACAAACACTGTGGAGCGATGGATGTCATCGATATGTCTAGTTTTAAAGTGGCATTTCCCCTCAAATTCATGATAAATTAGAAATAAATATACTGGTGATAAATCAAATACAGTTAAATGATATGACTGAGTTGAACAAGCCAACTTCATACAAAGGGTTAACTTTGATATTGTAATCTCAAATTGTTTAAATTACATTTCTATAAATGTACTGGTGAAACAGGTTCTCCTTTTATTTCGTATGTTATGATTTAGTGTCCTTCAGCCAATCTCAGATATTCTTTGTGTACCTTTACATCGATTTCTTTGGCTTGTGAACTATAAGCAGTGGCTAACATTAAATATTACACGTTTTTATCTCATCTGAGCAAGAAATTTCCCATCTCCTAAGAGTACATTTGGAAAGTTTGTCTCTGTGGGTGTCATTAACTCAAAATTGGAGCGATTATTAGTAAGTTTTTACACAAAACAACTAAAAGGTTTTATAGTTATTTATAATTTAATCTGACAATGTTGATAGTTGTATGGTGGTTAATGTTAACAATAAGTATTCCTATGTAACCTAGAAATTTCCCATCTCCTAAGTGTACATTTGGAAAGTTTGTTTGTTTGGATTTTTTACCTTATTTACCAGTAAGTCCGTGATATAATGGCGGTCAGTTAACCTACTCACACTTTTTCTTGGCAAACTAAGCCGATGTAAGTGGTTTACCAGTACCAAGTGCACATACTTATGCCAGTAAATGCCAGCTGCCCTACTTGAATCAGAGATAGGGGGAGAATGGCCGTAGAAATTATTTCACGACCGATAACCACACAAGTTATGTGGCCGGGCTGGGGCTCGAACTCACGAATCCTTGATTGAGAGTATAGCGCTCTACCAACTAGCTATACGGGCCCGCAAAGCCAGCATACTCTTCTTAGTTTGACGCATTTATATGGTGCCATTAAGATGATATTTAGGAAGTTTTCGTAGAGTGTAGTAACTATAGAGTGTCACTGTGTGTACCAGTTTCGAACCAGTATGTGTTTATCATTGCTTATGGTCTTCATTGTAAAAACATTTAAAACATTGTTGAAAACAACAATACAGAACATTATGTCAATCACTTATACGCAAAGTTGAACTGACATCAAATCGGTCTGTGTACTCGTGTTAATAAATAATTTATTATTTGAAATCAAACATACACCGGTATGCGAAAAAAGATGGTAGTATCAAATTATTAGCTATTTATGTGTATTTTTATAGAATTATTACCATGTTTTTTGTATCGCCCCTATATGTTAATGCCATGTGAAATGGGATTTAGAAAGGAAAACTAAAGTCGATTAATAAAACGTTGTTAATGCACCTTTATATATTTTCCCACAGGTGGGATGGGGAGAGGGGGGGGGGGGTGATGCGCGGACATATGCGGGACTTTAGACTGAAAGAGATTCTCGACAGGCGGGAATTTGTCATGCCGCATAATTTTGGGTCCCGGGAAATAGACTGTGGTCGTATTTTAGATCCCGGTAATATTGGCCACTGGGCCATTTGATTTGCCAAAAAGCATGTCCCACTGTGGGGATTCAGTCAAAAATTCTTGGATCTAGGGTGGGGAATTAGATAAAAAAAATTAGATTTTGTCAAATTCCCCTGGGTCTGTTCAATGTTAACCAAACTTACACAGTTTGCGTTAGACCATAACATTTGATTGATAAAAGTTGATTTCCAACAGTTGCAAACCTTGCATGCAGTACCGTTATTTAAACATACAACATTGATGGCTTCCGAGCCTGCATTAACATCATTTATCATCATTTGACAGAAAATTATCAAAGAAAAAGCAAAACTTCACCTTATAGCACAGCCATCGCAGTTATCGCATTGCAACAAGTTCTCCAAAACTGTCTGCGAAAAAGATTTCAAAATCTACTGTTTCTGCATTTTCTAGAATTGTCACTGACTTAATGAAAAAGGGTCAGGTAAGAATATCGAGAAAAATGATTTGATAACCATTAGAAACAAGATTCTGTGTTTGATAAACACACATGCCCCCGGTTGGTGCTGGGTAGCCCATTTCTTAGTCTAAATAAGGTCAAGGTCAAAGTGAGGTTGGGTGATATGAGTGGATTGGGAATGGTCATAAGTAAAAAAAACTGTGTAAATATTCATGTGTTGTATTTAGCGGTTTGGGTGCTAGACGACACGGTTAAATCTAGTTGACCAAGAAATGGCACTTTAGAATTATTGAAAACAAGATTCTGTGTTTGATAAACACACATGCCCCCGGTTGGTGCTGGGTAGCCCATTTCTTAGTCCAAATTAGGTCAAGGTCAAAGTGAGGTTGGGTGATATGGGTGGATAGGGAATGGTTATAAGCAACAACTGTGTAAGTATCAAAGTGTTGTAGTAACGGTAAAATCTACTTAACCTTGTCACGGACGGAAGGAAGGACGGGCAGGACGATCACTATATGGCTCCTGCATCAAGATGCCGGGGGCATGAAAACACCACAAATCCACTACCCAACTCATATTTTAGTTGGCCCATTGCACTAACCTATGTTTTAAATCAAATTGATCCTATCCCCCTGTGCGTATTGTTCAGATACCTTAATTTTCAAACCTGTCACAACAGTTTGGTCTTCATCTGTACAAGTTCTCGGATGAGCGCTTTGGGCCATTATGGCCCTCTTTTTGTGTTCAACCCTGGTTAACTGTCTATCATACGGAGTCAAAGCACTTACTAATTAAACCAATTATTCTAAATATTGTTGACATTTGAGGTGATGTCAATTATAGGCAGCCTTTGAGCGGTTGATGATGCGGAATCCTGGAGCCAAGCTGGTCCGCTCCAGCCCTGGTAGCCCGTCATACGTACCGAAAGGGGCCACCCGAAATCTCCCTGTAGAGGAGCCTTGTGCACTGAAATACATGTATCATTGCTTTGTCCGCTGGAAAACTGTGCAGAGAGATGCAAAGGTAGCTTCTTGTAATGTTTCTTAGCCAAACGTCAGCGGCAACAACAGCAATAATAATAATGGTGATAATAATAATTATAATAATAATACTAATATAATAATAATAATATAATATAATACAGTAATAATAATAGTAGTAATAATAGTAGTAGTAATAATAATAATAATAATAAATTTAATATAATAATAATAATAATACGGTAAGACTGGTAGACAGACAGACAGAAGACAGTAAAACCTGTAGTGAAATTACTAATACTACTTATAATAGAGACTTGTTGACATGTGTGCTTCAGTTTTCCACTATGGACAAGGAGCTAGGACGAAGTAAGGAGGTGATCTTCCAGACGACACAGATGTGTCTGCAGCAGCCGGACCTGTTTGCCAAACAGAACGTGTACGACCAGTTCGTCGACATTTGTATCGCCGCTGGGGACGCCTTGCTAAGTGGGTATTGGTTTGTGCCTTTATTTAAAAAAAATTTAATAAAAAATAGTACATAATAATCTAAATGAAGTTCACGGTCTTTCTAAGGTATGCAACACGTATTAAAGAGTTAATTTAAATCCGGTTTCAGAACCGAACACGTTATATTATATTAAATTGACGTGAGACAATAATTAGCTCTACTTAATTCAGAAAATATATTTACCATACATGTTTACTTTCTTAACATCACTACGAACCATGTACCATAAGCTTGAACTAGTGTTGTTTTCTTGCACATAGTAATTTTACTCATTTGTTTGGGCTTGTTTTAGTTTCTGTTCATAGTGTGCGATTTTTTTTCCAGCCAAAGACAGTGATATCCATGACTTCATAATGGGGCTGGTCCCCGTACTCGACGCTGAAGGCTGTCTCGCTCAGTGCCTCAATCCCGTCTTGAAAATGATCAGAACGCGATTTGTTACCGAGTTCAAACTTTCACACGCAACGGAGGTTTCACAACATGCCACTGTACTGAAGCTGTTTACCCACTCTGAAAAGCTGGCGAAGGTACATTTACAGCTCTTGCCATGCTGTCTCATCTATTACAATAATATTATCGTCATCATTATTAAAGTGTGATTATCAACATCATCGTTATTAAACTTATTATTGTCATCATCGTCATCAGTATCAACATAAGCAGAGCAATAACAGCATTATCTACATCGGTGTCATTATAATGATAGTTAGTGTCGCCGTCACCGAAATCGTCGTCGTCTTTGTTAGTAAATAATACATCTATTATAAGAATCACCACTTACATGTTTTATGATTATTTCTTGGCCAAATGTGAGGTTCAGCCGCCGTTAGACCGGTTTAAAGCGGTGACCCCATCTTTATCCAAATTTGTGTTTTGTGTTTGTTTCGTGCTTTTCCTATTGTGCTGAGTTGTATCGACGATTTGTCGCTGACATTAACATCACTCGTTAAGACACATTTATATATCTATTTTGCAGTTGTTTATGGAATTTAACGCCCCTGAAGATTGGTCTAAGGGTAGCGCATACGAGCAGACACTGCTGGGTGCACTGTTAGCTATGAACCCGTGCCCCCGGGGCAGCGAGGAAGAGTGCGAGTTCTTCTCCCAGAATGTGATGGATTCCAACACGCATCAGACCCACACCACTATCATGTACATCTGGCAGGTGGGTTTTCAATTACGTTTATCTGGCAGGTGGGTTTTCAATCACATTCATCTGGCAGGTGGGTTTCAATCACGTTTATCTGGCAGGTGGGTTTTCAATAACGTTCATCTGGCAGGTTGGTTGTCAGTCGTATGTTTTCAATCATGTACATCTGGCAGGTAGGTTTTCAATCATGTACATCTGGAAGGCAGGTTTTCAATCATGTACATCTTGCAGGCTGGTTTTCAGTCATGTACATCTGGCAGGTAGGCTTTCAATCGTGTACATCTGGCAGGTAGGCTTTCAGTCATGTACAGCAGGCAGGATGGTTTTCAGTCATGTACATCTGGCAGGCTGGTTTTCAGTCATGTACATCTGGCAGGATGGTTTTCAGTCATGTTCATCTGGCAGGCTGGTTTTCGACCATGTACATCTGGCAGGCTGGTTTTTAATCATGTACATCTGGCAGGCTGGTTTTCAACCATGTACATCTGGCAGACTGGTTTTCAATCGTGTACATCTGGCAGGCTGGTTTTCAATCATGTGCAGCTGGCAGGATGGTTTTCATTCATGTACATCTGGCTGGTAGGATTTCAATCATGTACATCTGGCAGGCTGGTTTTTAATCATGTTCATCTGGTAGGCTGGTTTTGACATGAAAGGACTTCACTATCACTTACACCCTATGTAACATAATATTGTTTAGTTCATAAATGGCAAGCACAAATAATATAATTGCAATTAAACATGTTACTGGGGCTTTTTAAATAACACAAATTACAGTATTCATTTTAACAAATAACCCTGTTTTGTAAGTAAATGCAATCACTTTATTGAATGCATGTACCAATCTTGTTCTACAAATATATGACTTAAATGTGTTTATTTACTAAGTGTTTTATCATTTACCAAGTTCTGCGTCCACTATGCATTGAACGTATGCCAGGATGTTTAAATCAATGACATCAATTTCTTTCAGCGTCTAAATGCGATTTGTGATGACATTAACCGGATACTGAAGTCCATCATCAAACTGAGCCCGGAACTGCGTCATCTAGTTCTTAACTGGATTGGGCGATGTATTGAGGCAAACAGAGGTAAACGTACAAGCCACATTAAAAAATCCGTTTCTATTAATATTAAGCTTTTTGGGCAGCACAACCATTACTGTTCGGAACTGCATGTTATTTACATACTGTTTGTGTACTTGCTTAATAATCAATGGAAATGCTCAGTTATTTGTATGTGTTTGATTTCTTTCCATTGTTATGAAGTTTCCACACTCATATAGAAATGAATCTATAAACCTTTCCAGTTTTTGCAAGTAATAACTAAGCTCCATCATGTCATTGTCAGAGAATTAATCGCCACTCATTCCTTTGGCATATGCATTACTAGCATTACTACGTATTCTTTGTGTAAACTAGGTTTATAGTGTTAACCGTGTTATACCCGTACCAAACGTTTGCTGCGATAACTTCACGATAACCATTATCGTCTTCAGGTAAGACAGAACTGTGGTCGGCCCACGACGTTGAAATCTACCAAAAAGATTTTGCCTCGGATGGTTTTTGTCTGAACCTCAGTCAAGTGATGCTCCAGCTATGCGAGCCTTTCTCCAAACCCAACAGCGACTTACTGCTAAAAGTGAAGGGCACCTATTGCAGGGCACAGCCTTCCTCCGACCAGGAAGTCATGGACATTTGCGTGCATGCTAGAGGTCAGTGCAGGCATATGTTGTTTAAATACATGCTGGTTTTTCAATGTTGTATACACCGGGAACACATACTTTTTTTTAATCCGATATTCGCGTAATTTCTTACATCCTTTGTCATTATTCGTTTACTTGTGCTGAACTGTATTTTATGCCGCCACAAAGCGGAAGGCATTAAGCATTGCACTTGTCCGTCCGTACGTCCCGAACTTTTGTGGACTCAACTCCTCTTGGCGAATTTCCCTCAAATTGTCACAGCTTAAGAACCTTAACGTGTATTTGATCGTGAAGAAAGGAATTTGTTTGCAACCAATTTTGGCAGAATTATAGACCTTTGTCCTTTCTAGAGAATTTTAAACTTCCCAAATTGTTGTGGACTCAACTCTTCTTTAACTACTTGGTGAATTTCGCTCAAACTGTCACAGCTGAAGAACCTATATAGGTGATAGTAAAGAAAGGAAATTCTTTCTGTGACAAATTTTAGCTGAATTATGGTCCTTTGTCATTTGTTCCACTGTAGAATATATTATTATATGAAAATAAATGTGTGGAGGCAAAAACTATTGTTGGCGACCCGCCCTTTGTCTGTGTCCACGCATGTGTCGTAGGGGCATCTGTGTCTGTGACACATCTAGTTTAATGTTAGATAATAACAAACTTCTAGATTTGCTTTAAGAGATATGTTTTTTTAATGTTGCTCGTTATTTATTTCATAAACGATACTTTTTCCCTTGAATATAATAAATGAGATGTTGTTTGTTTTCATTTATCAATATTAATTAATATCACTTGATTAAAGCAATTGGATATTACCCATAGATGCTAGTCGTAGTGGTGTCAATGCTGCTTGTATTCTTCATGAAGGTCTGGAAAAGGAAAAGACGTTTGTGCCTTGCAAAGATGACCTATGTCTGCCACAAGAGAAGCAGTACCACTTTATCAGCGAGTGCTTCTTCCTCACCCACCAGTCCCTACACATCGCCTACAGTATCGTATACAAGCTGTACAAGCTGGCTGGCAGCATCGGACGGCTAAAAAGTGTCATTGATATGATGAAGGACGGACTTGGATCCATGCGAATTATCATAATTATCAAGATGCAACTGAATAGAGGTACTTCTTGAGAAGATACACTTACTGAACATTCTGTTTCTTCCGTATGGCATCTCCTAGGGGTGTCACAATATACCGGTATATTGGTTTATTGCAATATTTGATTCTGCAATAAAATATTGCAATATGAATGTCCATACCGATATATTGCATTATGTATTTGGTCTTTTTACAGTTTTGTATTTTTTCTTGTTATTATTATGTTGATTGCAAAACTTGACTGAATTAAAACATGCTTAATGTCAGTAATAAACAATGGAAAGCCAGTATCATTTTGTATATTTTTGTGTAGGGGCAAAGGTCAAAAACCATACCAATATATAGAGACTGTACTTGTGACCAATAATATTCTATTTATGTTTGGTATACATGTTTTCTGTTAAAAGTTTATGCTTAATAATACATTCAAACTGATAATGTTTCCGGTTAAAATAAAGAGTGCAATAGATACATAGTTTATGCACAAAACAAATATACATCATGAATTGAGTACCTGTTCATGTAAAAAAATCACTCTGAATGTAATACAATAAATACAGTGAACAGCAGTTAAAGACTGTTTGAGAGTGTTGCTCATAATTGTTTTGCTTTTGTATCTGATGTTTATATGTTGCTATTGTTGCGCCTTTCATCAACATCGATGTTAATAAAAGGTTAAAAAACCATCCAATGAAATATTGCGCTGTCCATAGTGATTTTATCAGTCTTAAGTTTATTAAATACAGAAATACAAAGGTCGCAATATATCGCAATAAATATCGAAATAAATTGAAAAATATCGCAATATATTGCAATATGGATTTCTAATATTGCGACAATCCTAGCATCAACTCACCGCACTGTGTTGCACCTGTCAAACAGAATGCATTCATTGTACCACCAGTAATCATTACATTGTAAGTGTTTTATGAATTGCTGCATCGTTTCATCGTTCATATCAGGGATCTATACAATATGTTTATAGGTCCCTGTTTATATGTACTTTGATTATTATCCTTTTCAGAACTATGTTGGTATTTCAACATGAAAGCGGCTCTGACTGGATTTGGTCTCGTCAAAAGTTGCCTAAACTTTCATATAGCCACATCATCTTGGCTAGTGCAGATTGCTAGTCGTGATGAAGTAACGGATTTCCGGGAAGTCACGCTACCACTTCCGGACGAGATTCCAAAGATACTTTCTTATGTGCCTGAGTTTATCCTGTCTAATTTTACGATGTTTATATCGTCGCTGGAAGTTTTTTCGGCTTTAGATGTTATTAAGGTAATTCCGACTAACACAATATTTTATCATTTGCTTGACTTTTTTGTCACACAGACGTACACGTTCAAACTACTCAACTATATTTTTATATAATACAATGATAAACAACCGACGATCAAAATATTGTTGCTGATATTGCTGCTGGTTTTTCCGCGATTACCTTACTATGCACACTACATGTAGTTCTTTATGAAAAAAACAAAAAGTACAAACAAATTATCCTGCTGTTTAAAAATATTCCGTATTTTTCATCTTCAGGAAGACAAAGAATGCCTGCAACACTTTATGACCTTGATCCTTGTCTACATGGGAAGTCCCCGACGTCTCGTGAACTCTAATCTGCGCGCGCAGCTCGCAGAGGCCATTGAGTCGTATGTTCCGGAACTTAACGAATCTGACGGCACATACAAGTTGTCCGCTAGGTGTGTCCCATAATAAGTTTCAGTATTATATACTATTGAAATGAGTGTTAATTGAGACTTGGTAAGGTGCTTATTTATCTTGATCTAGGAAATATGTGTACGTTTTGCTTACATAATGTTTCTCTGCAAAACGGTTTTGTCGGTACTGGTAATAACACAACAAAATTTTTGTATAATGTCACTTTACCTCATTGTGTCATATTACAACCTCATTGTGTCATATTACAACAAGAACTACACATTACAACAAGAACTACACAAGTATTACATATTGTTATGCTTATGCTTTGTCACAAGCGGATACGAGGACTCGGTGTTCAAGGAGCATCGCCTGATAAGCCATCTGGCTGAGGCCGTGCTCAACGTGTTTGTCAGCATCGAGATGACGGGACAGAACGTGGACGATGAACGCAAGTTCAGCTACCGGAAGTCCATGCACAAGCTCCTGCAGTACATGTGGAAAATACCGGTTCATAAAGAGGCTATTAAGGTATCAGATATCCTTAAAATTATTTGTATTAATTAAAACTGTATTACCTTTTTTCTGCGTGTTTTGTCAAAATAGATCTAATCAACCTGTGAAAAGTTTCGCTTCTAATGGTCTAACTTGGCTATGTATTTAGCTCTGGTATCAAATGAAGTTCTAAAATATATATCGGCGTGCTATGAAAACAAGTTTAAAACGGATAACAGAGTAAATGTTGCTGAATATCCATCATTTTGTTGTAATGAATGTACAAAACGGATCTGATAATCAGCAGATATATCGGAGAAAAGTTTAGAATTTCTGAAGTAATAATAACATGCATTTAATGAATAGAATGGCCATGGACTCTTTTCATTCCGATGTTAATAAAGCATTTGACAGCTTAGATCATACTTACATATTAAAGTCTCCACTATTTTGGTTTTTCCGATTATTATATAATAAAATTTGTACAATTGTACAAAAAATCAAATTCATGGGTAACTAACAAAAAAAATCATGTTTAACTAAAAATGGATATGTTTCAAAAGTCGTGAACTGTATTAGACAAGGCTGATCTGTTTAAATGTTCAGCTGTGGAATCATGTGGGATTTATGTTCTGCATTCGTTTGTACCACAAAACACATGTTTGGGGAATGCCATACATTCCAGAATTTCTTGTCAGAAGTTAGAAACCTGATTCAAAACAAATTGAATTTTGAAATTACACAAATCTAACTTTGAAACACATTTAAATGCACACATGATTTGAACTAAAACATGTGTAAAAGGTGCAGATGGGCCCTTGTAATACTACGGTGGTGATATTTTCATCGTTTATAAAATTTGCTCGAAATTGTGATTTCTAAAATACAGATTGTATCAAAACAGATATGGTCTCGCAGAGCATATCGCATGGCCAAGACATCTTTAGTTCTTATACGCGCCGATAGTGACCATGTTCTTGCTGCAGTTTTTGGATTTTTTGAAGTTGAAACCTTTACATTATCTGATCATCATTTAAGATATACGTATGACAATTAACAATCAATAATGTTTCTATTTAGGCCGTCTCCAAGCGGGCCATGACGGATATGAACAACACAGAGGCTCCGCTGTTTCTCCGCTTTGTCAACCTGCTCATTAACGACGCCATCTTCCTGTTGGACGAGGGTTTGGAAGTAAGTAGATTTTCATGGCAAAATGATGCCGTGGTCGCGTGTGTACGTTAACAATCAGACGCACATATGTTCAACGTGTGTGTAGCTGGCATAATAAGCATTTGCGAAGTCATACTTGTTTAGATTTGGAAGAAACATACGTGTCATCGGTATTCCATCTGTATATTGTATATGTACGTGTTAACCAATTTACAGAAATGTTTTGCAATATCTTAATACAGGGTGTCTCATAATATATGTTACCATTATAAACACATATGTTTCGTTTTGGGAGTGAATGTGCTATAAATGAAAACAATAACAGCTTCGTACATATAATTAAATTTTATTTAGTGGGAGTATTGTGCCGCATATTTTGCATGTTCTTAAAATAATGAAGTTTTATTATTACAATACATGTTCCACATGACGTCCCTTTTGTGTAATTACGACGTCACAGCGTTTTTTTAAACTTGTTGATCACAGCCTGAAGAGTTTCAATGTTTATTTGCCTAATTTCCCGCCGAATGTTCAATTTAAGTTCATGCACATAACTTGAATAGGGCTTATACACTTTGTCCTTTAAAAATCCCCACAAATAACAATCAAGGACAACTGCAGAAGTGTGCGGTGTTGCACTATCTTGTTGAAACCACATCTTAGAAATACGTATTCCTTTTTTCCGTAGTGCTTGAATAAATTTGCGTTCGAGAACATTGAGGTACCGTTCACTGTTAATGGTTTAAACCGTACCGTCATCATCTTCAACGAAAAATGGTCCAATTATGCCTTGGGAGCTAAGTGCGGCCAAACAGTTATATTTTCACTATGCAATGATTTTTCAAGATAATAATCTGGTTTTTCATACCCCCAATGACGACAATTTTTCTAGTTTATTGGATTATTTAAATAAAAATGGGCTTCGTCAGAAAATCACACCAAGTCAATAATACCGGGATTCTCTTTTACCCCATGAGCAAAATACAATCGAATCTCAATGTCATTGTCTTTGAGATGCTGCATAACAGACAGCGTGTATGGAGTTATTTTTATTTTAAATCCAGACGTAACATTCTATGTGCACTTGAACGACTTGTTTGTGATGTCACCCAGTAATTTTCTTACAGACCTCTGTGAAGTTTCTGAAATCGCACACTGAACGTCGGCAATATTTTCTTCGCTTCTCACAGACTTTGGTCGCCCTGTATTAGAATGACGTCCATCTGCTACTGATCCCCGCTTTTCAAAGCGGTCCACAAGTCGTTTTATTTTCACTTTTGATAACCTCTTCTTATTAGGATGCCTCTTCGCCATTTCTCGGATGACTTTTGTTGGGGTAGAAGTTGCATAATAGAGTTTAACAATTTCACTTTCAAAACTGCAAGACGACTCCATCCCGAATAACAAGTAACGTCAAATGACGTCATTTCCTACTTTACACCGTGAAATCTTTTCCCGTACAATTTGCAGTGAAAAAACTTTACTCCAAGCCTGTTAAAATGATGTGTTAATGATAAGTTTCTGTTAATAAATGATGAAATGACAGTTATTTAACATGGTAACAGATATTATGGGACACTTTGTATATAAGCAATATATTGGTGTTTATCTTGAATAAACATATGCAAATATAATTAATGTACACTGATATTTAGGTTTTATTAAATTCCAATGTAACTGTAACCTCAATAGGTTTTTATTTAAATTCAATGAAACTTTAAACGACATGGAAAACTATTTTTTGTCATGCAGCACATGCGCCAAATTAGAGATCAAGAAATGCAACGCGACAAAGGGGAATGGAATAGGCTGTCTGACGAACAGATGCGTGAAAAGGAGTCGGGTCTGCGACATTTATGCATGTTGGGTCGTTACAGGAATATCATGGCCAACCACACCATATACACATTGGAGATACTTACACGTGAAATACAGAACATATTTTGTCACCAAGTCATGGTTGACAGGATCGCGGGCATGCTGAACTACTTTTTACTTGAACTGGCAAGAATTTCCGTGATATAATGTGTGCTTTCAAACACATATATTGACATAGAAGTTTATCCTTAAAATAAGTAGATCTATGTTCTCTTATTTATTAGATTGACACAATTATACGAAATTTAAGTTAGGTGATCTACGATATAAGCCTATACATGTGTATAGAAACGTTTTCAAAATGTCAGTCATATGCACAATAGTTTAGTGTGTTATTCAATCATTGCACTAGGATATCAGAATTTATCCCATCTTCACAGCGGCACTGACGAAATAACACACCGTGGGATAAACTTAGCTGTATTCCACCTTGTTGAATACAGCAAACACGCGCAGTATAATGACGTCATTTTGTTGTTTATCGTGACGTCATTTTATGTTTATCGTGCTATTTAGTGTGTTTTTCTTTAGTATATTTTCAAAAGACAGGTAGAAAATGATGGAAATGATGGGATAAATAGAATACTAGGATTAGTATTGAATATAGAGAAGTTTATCTTGCTCGGCTCGAACATCGCCAAGGCTCGTGGTTTAGGTTTTCTAAGCCTCGCTAAATAAACTTATCTGTATTCAACACTAACCTAGTATTCTCTATATCTTATCACCATTATTCTAGGTTTCACAAAAGAGCCCATTGTAAGATTGTGAAGCACTTGCCGATGGAAAATCAATCATATACTTGTATCTTAGGAGGAGTATAAAACATATAACTGGCAAAGACTGGAAATGGCTATTACTGTAATACATGCTTATATTCAGTATGTAGAAACTACATGTAGATCGATATTTATATTGTTTCTCAGGAGAATTAAACATATAACTGGCAAAAACTGGAAATAGCTATTACTGTAATACATGCTTATATTCGGTATGTAGAAACTACATGTATATTTGTATTGTTTCTCAACAATTGCAATAGGTGGGCCCAAAACAGACGAACTATAAGGTGAAAGACAGAAAAGAGCACGAGTTCAAGCCCGAGCAGATCGTTGCAGACATCGCACATATTTACGTATATCTCGGAGACAACACACAGTTTTGCATGGCGGTTCTGGAGGAGTCAAGGTTAGTAATTATGTGTTATTTTATTTTAGAACAATGACAAGAAAAAAACTAAATTTTATACGGTTGTTATTTACCCTTCGACATGACATGTTATCCAGTATTCATGCGCTAAATTATTATTACCGGTAAATGCTTGTGTTAAGTCGTCAGGTTTAAACTGTTTCAGATCTTTTTCTGATACACTATTTACGGATGCAATGAAGGTATTACAGAAGATCGGCATTGCCCCAGAGTTCGTCGTCAAGTTTAGTCAGCTACACGAAAAATTGAAGGTAAAGTGATTTAAAACGATGGTTGATGTTGAAACTGAACACATAGGTCATATAGATATATAAAGGGTTAAGATCTCGGGTTAGTGTGATAGACAATGATTTACTTATTGGCTGTGAAATATGCTCTGGGGCCATTTTCCAGAAACATCTTAAATTTATCTTAAAATATTTTAACTTAAGTTCCAAGCTTTGTAAGGTAATAATTTTAAGACTACCGGTACATATAAATTAATGAATCGAATTACAGTCAAGTAAATAGTAATTAATAATAAGTTGATAATTAGTATACATTCGGCAGAATTCCATTCAAATATGGAATAAAATGCTTAAGAAAAATGACAATTTTAAGGCTAACTTAAGGATAAGATTTCACTTACGATGTTCCTGGAATACGACGATGATCACAAATATAAATGTCTTCACATACGCATTACATGGTTTGCAATAATTTGTAATTTGTGTTAGTTTTCTGGGATTTTCTTGAAATGAGGTTCTCCGGTGGTGCTGAGGTGGTCCGGTGGTGCTGAGTTGGCTTATGTTCATGAAACCGAAAGTAGAAATGGTAGACACAACTAAAGCTTGTCAAGATTCATAAACGTCAAGTTATTGTGTTTATTCTTGCTTTTTCGGTTTTAGAAGTGTTTGTATATTAAACAACTGTGTCGCTTAATTAACGTGGAAGGCTAAAAATACAATGTTTCATCGACTGTATCTGTATTTTCTAGAGTAAGTAGTTCTTCAACAATGTGCTCTATTGTGTCGCCCATTTCGCCATTGAGACATATTTCTTTCTTCTGTATCTCCTCTACAGTCTATAAATATCCGAACGTTATAAGTTATTCGACGTTTATAAATCTTGACAAGCTTTGGTTGTGTCTACAAATTCTACTTTCGGTTTCACGTACATCAGCTAACTCAGCACCACCGGATACCACTTCAGCACCACCGGACCACCTCATTTCAATAAATTTCCAGAAACCTAACCAAAATTACAAATTATTGCAAAACATGTAATGCGTATGTGAAGACATGTATATGTGTGATCATCGTCAGTCGTTACACACTTCATAATTGGTTGTAGTATGAACTCAGACGGGTAAACATGTCAGTAAACAGAGTACCATAGACATATTCTTTCAATGACTTCAACTTATAAAAATCATACAGCCTTTATTTTTGTACATTATTTAACGAAACTCCGAGCGCATGTTCTTTATCATTCCTACAAGTCATGACATTGGCCGATTTCTTAAAAAGCACCTTTATCAGAAGAAAATAATACACAATTGTTACGTCATACCATATTTTTGCACCTCCGGACCACCTCGGAAGTCACCACCGGACATTTTCTTAACACCTCGAAATGAGGTGGTCCGGTGAGCCTCCTAACCGTGTTATGGAAAAGTACAAAATGTTGTCGAATCGATCAATATCGCACAATATTGAACTGCATAAAACGGTTTACGGACTATTCGTAACGTTTTATTTATAGATTTTATGGATCATGTCATAAAGTTTAATATCGACTTAATATACATGTAGAATGCACCAGAAAACGTTCATATATATTTTAAAGAGCATCTCCATAACCAAATACAATATAATCTTTATTGCAACTCCATGCTAATACAAGTATGTGCTTCCTTTAAGAACATGCAATGCACTCGAAAACAAGAGGAGGAGGCTCTAGGCGAGGCGCCGGAAGAGTTCCTGGACCCAATCATGGGGACGCTGATGGAAGATCCTGTTATCCTGCCGGAAACGAAAACAAATGTAGACCGCAGTGTCATCAATCGTCATCTGCTCAGGTAGAACATTTATTAAACGTGTGTTTTTGGGGAATGAGTGTAAAGGTTGTTTTTATTATGACGTTGGGACGAAACAAATAATTATATAGATGTGTTTGTAGAGCACATTAACGTGTTGTAGCAATAATGTTTTGTAGTGTAACACATAAAAACAATGTCTTGATGTTTGTTTTGCAATCATATATCTAAAAGGCGGTTGCACGGCTTTGGATGATGTTAGGCATGTTCTATGTCTATGTTACAGTGACCAGCGGGACCCGTTCACAAAGAGTCCCCTCTCCATGGACATGGTAACGCCTAACCTGGAGCTGAAGCAGCGAATAGAACAGTGGAAACTGGAACGCCTTGGTCACAGCTAGCGTTGTGTCGTTCTACCTTGTTGTAACTTTGCGTTTAAGAAGAAAATACATTGATTTTATTGGATAGAAAATCTGTTAAACGCATTTAAACGTTCCGTCTTAAAGCTTATAGCAGGATGCGGAATCATCGCTGAAAAATTGTTTTCAGTTGTACAAATTTATGACATCAACGTATAGTAAGGTAAAGATGCTATGCTGACTTTCATCTGTTTACTGTTTTCAGTATTCATCTTATTTATTTAATGAGGATGAGAAGAAAACAATGGCACAAATTAAATTACGCATGTATTTAAATATTTAGTTATGTTGTTTACGTTTGTCTACCATAGAAAAAAGTGGCTTACTTCAAGCAAGGAAAGGAGCCCGTAATAATGTGCTAACAGTCATGTAATTTGTAAAATATGTTGTTTGTGTAATTGACTTATTATGTAAATATATAAATAATATTTTATCTCATAATATGAAGTTGTGATGAAAATGCAAATATTTGGAATGTCGTTGACTTAAACCTGTACATATATTGTTATATTTGTTATAACACTTCTACATTCTTAATATTGTTTGTTACAAAATATGTTAAATACTGAAAATTTATTTTCAATAAATTTAAATGCTACGTTTGTTATATGGCAAACTTGGTATTTAGATAAATATAAGTACAACTTTCTGTGGATGGGAACCGAACCATTGTTATATTGATTGTCAAACGGAAAATATTTAAATAAAGGTAAAAACAAAACGAATGAAAGCCACTCGTGACGAACTGGCACCCATTAGAAAGTATGTGCACCATAAATAAATACATTATTTGTAGACATTCAGTCCCTTTTGAGAATGCAAGGCGGGAAACCGCACTTTGTTCTTCTGTAGTCGTGAACCCATGTTCGTGATTTCCTTGGATGCGACTCAGCCTGAAACCAGATACCCGCCAAAGTTTTATTGGAAATATAATAATTATATTTTATATTATATTATATATTATATGTATTCATTAACATCATATCATTAACCGCGTTTGTAATTTCCGGCTATTTATCGCAAAGGTGTAGTGGATATGGTGTCCGCCTTGCGACCGGGAGGTTACGGGTTCGAAGCTAATCGAGCTAAAATAAATAGGTTTTAAATAAACTGATTTCCGGCTAATTTCCACAAATACGAACATATATAGTGAAGTGCATTTCAGCTGTTCATTTAATCACTGTACTTCGTATACAGATGATTAACTGTTAGCTTAATTTTTACAAGATTGTAATTCATGTAATGAAATGGGGAAATCTGCTAATGATAGCTTGGGATGATCAACTGGTAAATGAATAAGTTGTAAGAAGTTCAAAGGTCAGTTGTAATTACAACATGTCATATGATTCCAGTCGCATACATGTATGTACGTGACACAGAATCATCTACCTAATAGTCTTACTGAAACCTTTCATTTAAGTAGTAGCCGTCTGGAGTGTCATTTATTTAAGCTGATAAACACATGTAATTTACCATATGTGTGGCGCGTCCTAAGAAAACCGGTCATAATGCAGGTGCGTAAAGTGTCGTCCCGGATTAGCCTGTGCAGTCCGCACAGGCTAATCCGGGACGGCACTTTCCGCTTTTATGGTATTTTCCGTTTCAAGATCTCTTCTAAACATGAATCCACTGTAGGCGGAAAGGGCCGTCCCGGACTGTGCGGACTGCACAGGCTAATACGGGACGACACTTTACGCACATGCATTAAGTCCGGTTTTCCCACGACACGCCACATGTGTATTATATCCCTTTAAGAAATGCCATAATGCTTGAATGACAAGATGTTAGATTTTTATATGCCTTCTCAAAAGGGACTACGTATACACAAAAGTGTTCTCTTTTAGACATATACATGTTAGAAATGGGACCATTAATATTTGACATTAATATTTGACAGTTTTTTAATGGCATACCTCTGAATATGCACAGCCGCACTTCTGTGAAATTTTAATTTATTTGTTGTTTAAGCTCAAACTGTTGGGAAAAGTGTTTCTAAAGACATTCTAGTACACAATGAAGGACATGCAGACAGACGGACAAACCGAGAGACATGTTCTCCTTACCCCTAAACTTTGTTGTGCGATGGTATAATAACATAATAATAATCTCTACGGATATTGATATTGTTTATATGGCGCAAGTGTTCCTTTGCCGCACAAACGTGGTAATGTTTTTGCGTTAAAGGCACCGCATAAACGCGTTTGCTTTCGTTTGCGACGCGCATGTGCGGCTTAACAGTGCTAACTGTTTGTATGTGCAGGTATAGATTGTGCCTGTAGGTATTCTAAATGCTCATACAGGTATAAATATAAATAAACACGTGTATAGGTACACAATTATGAAGGTATACGTATTTATAGAAATAGGACATATTTTCACCATTGACCCCAACGCTACGGAAGAATTCGAATGGCTCGTTATGTCCACCGACAATACGTGTTGTCAGGGATTCTCCCAATAGGCACAATTGGAATATGTCCGAACTTCGATATGAACTCCCAAGAAAAACACCAACTTTTTATGAAAAGTTAAGATAGTCTAGTTTTCAAATATGCATAAAGCAGAATACTATGGAAGCGTCCTGGGCCAGGTGTAAAAATAAAAAAATAAAAAATACTCATTAAAAATATGTTCTCGTAATTACGACTTAGTATCTCGTAATTAAGGCTTCGTATCTCGTAAATACGACTTATGATCTCGTAATTACGACTTTTTATCTCCTATTTACGAGATACTAACTTGTAATTACGAGATTTAAAAAAGTCGTTATTACGAGATAAAAAGTCGTAAATACGACTTAAGAGTGTAGTGATGACGCATAAGCCAAGTGTGATATAAGCAGGCTATTGTAGAGTGAATAGTACCAATAGTACACTGTCAGTCAGTCAGTCAGTCAGTCAGTCAGTCAGTCTGTCTGTCTGTCTGTCTGTCTGTCTGTCTGTCTGTCTGTCTGTCTGTCTGTCTGTCTGAAAAAATACATAACACATAATTCTAATGGTAATAAAGATTTTGTTCATATTTATTAATATTATGATTATAATGATGATTATTATTATTACAATTATTATTATTAGTAGTAGTAGTTGTAGTAGTAGTAATAGTAGTAGTTGTTGTTGTTGTTGTTGTTGTAGAAGTAGTAGCAGTTGCAGCAGTAGCAATAGTAGAAGCAGTAGCAGTAGTAGTTGTATTATTATTATTAGTTATTATTATAAGTAGTAGTAGTAGTAGTAGTAGCAGTAGTACACGTTGTAGTAGTAGTAATAGCAGCAGCAGCAGCAGCAGCAGCAGCAGTAGTAGTAGTAGTAGTAGTAGTAGTAGTAGTAGTAGTAGTTTTGCTGATTCTGCCACTGATTCTGCTATTTCTACTGTTCCTGGGATGTCCTGTGATTTCAAAAATGAAACGATGTCCTTTTTTTGCCATACTATAGTAAACGCGCTTGCACAGGTGACTTGAGAATAAGGGGAGGTAATACTCAAAGTGCTAATAATAACACTAAGTCGTAATTACGAGATAAAAGTCGTAATAACGAGATACAGAAAAGTAGTATTACGAGATAGTAAGTCGTAATTACGAGATAGTAAGTCGTAATAACGAGATATAAAACTTGTAATTACGAGATGCTAAGTCGTAATAACGAGATACTATGTCGTAATTACGAGATAAATTGTTTAATATTCAGTAATGTTGATTTATTTTTATTTTTACAATGGCACCAGGACGCTTCCATATAATACAGAGCCAATTAACTTCAGCAAAAATTCTCTCCATTAAACTACGCCTGTCTATCGAGGTTACGCATGCGCAAATAAATTCATTCTTTGCTTTATATCACATATGTCATGTTTGAGACCAATTTTAAACATGACCAAGCTACTTTCCAATATATCACCATACATTGCTGGAAAGATAAGGTCATAACCTTGGAAAAAAACAGCATAAAAAACAATTCTATACGTTTTAACTCAAAATATTTACCTCAGAAAAAACACACCGGTTTTGACCGGCATGGAGGCTGCCATCTTGCACATGAATACATGGGCCACAAGTTATGAAGCTGGGAACCAGTACAGCAAAGTAGCGCAAAAACAGGCTTTTGTTCTTATTGCTTACATATATACCTTTAAAATGATACCAAAACATACCATTAAAACTGTATTTCACAAATTCAAATCATCCTGCACTGGACCATATCTGCTTATTATCTAGCTGAGAGCAATGTAACCCTGCGGATGTGACTTCCGTTTGTTAAACCTCATTAAGTATCAATAAATGCCGTAGGCTATCTACCTGTACATTGTAACTCCGCGATTTTGGCAATTAGTGTTAGATTTTGAGGCTTGAAAATTATATTACTAGACGGAAATACTGGACAAAGCTCGGAAAAGTAACTGTTGTTGTTGTTTTTTTACATTATTAATGTAGTTTAAATCACATCATATTGTCTTTATTTGCAATAACGTTATATATAAATGAAGCTGTCTTATTATTTTGTAAGTTTTATTTTGTTTTCTATATTAAAACAAACCTGTCGTGTGTATGTTTGTATGAACATCTATAGCTATTGACCTTTAAAAATAGAGACTACATGGTTGGTGCCCGGATGGTGATAGTTTATCCGGTGAGGCTTAAAAAATGGAAACAGGGGGAGCTTTAGCGAGCATTATTTTTGTTTTCGGGCCGAACAGGATGAACTTTCTTCTACCCGGCACCAATCATGTATTATATTTATCATGTCTTTCAATCAATTGCATTTTAAAATCAGTGTATGTTCTATGATAAGTCTCAAACCTAGCTACCCGAAACAAGAGTTCTCTATTTCTGAGTTATATTTTTTATTTTAACGCGATAGTAAAATGTTCAAAAATGTGATTTGCTGAAGTAAGTATGATACATGAACAAGACTAAGTAAATTCGCTTTTAAACCAAAATCGCGTTTGTAAAGTTGCAATACGCGACCCAGGTCATTCAGTGGAAAGTTGAAGAGTGTAGACTCAATCAATATTTTGTGTTTTTAGACTGTTGGCGGAAGCCAACGGTCTTATGAGAGGGTAATTTCAAAAACAGGTTTCGCGGAAAACTACTTCTTTTCTTTGCAGGCTACGAGTCAGTAAATCGAAACCTGAAAGGGTCCTCTTCACAACAGTAAAAACTCACGAATGTTTTCTTACTTTTTAATTATTTAATATAATGCATGTCATGTGTATTAAAATGTGTATATCATGTAATATATTACAAGTACAGTTTTTAAAACAAATCCATTTATTAGAATTGTTACGTCAAATTAATGACACCCTATGTTCGCTATTTACTTGAATGTAACCGAAATATTCACCTTGGTGTCCTGGAATAAGACCACTAAATTAATGCGCTACATAAGTTATTTTCTACTCTTTGAAAGTGTTATTTCTTGTTACCGATTCTTATTCTGAATATTTGGACACAAATTACTGCAACGTATTAATTTGAAACTGTATTATGAAAAATCGAGAGCACAGTAGGCTACGAATCACTAACAATCGATGCTCCTATCGATGGCTCGTTGTAAATTGTCTTGTTAACTGGCATGTATATAATTCCGTTTGCATTACATAATTAGCTTGAAAATTATGTGTTCGTTACTTACAAATAAACTTTTATCATATGCCCTATTCTATAGAATAAGTAACCATATTATCAAGTATAAAGGTGGGGAATTTTACTTCATTCGAACAAATGTTTCCTTTTTAGCAAAAATGCACTCATAATTCACATGTTTTTAGTTTCTTTTGTCGCCAACAGTATTTTTACGCTGTCAGCGTTTTGATTGTGTTTTGGGTGGACTTATGTTATGAAAAAACATTTATATAACAATTGTATGGAATACATGCCTCCAATATCACCGGTGAGATCCCATTTCAATTTTCTATAATTAACTCGGATACCGCGATAGTTGTACGTTGAGAACAGCGTGGTTTAATTAAAGATTTCAGTAAATTCTTGGATGTACGGGACTTCGTTCAGTTGTAATTTCTTTTTAACGGTAAATTATGTTCAGGGTTATATTTCTTTGATGAATAAACCTTATATTTGTTGATCAAAGGTCTATCCACGAAGAATAACCCGCTTACATCATGTGTTTTGGAATGGAATGGATAGAGTATGTTGTAAACACCTTTATCGATTATGCCATGTGCGGGTAAACGACTCATTATGGAAGTTAGAACCTTTGTAAAACTATAATACACGACGTTGGTGTCGACTAAAAACTGGTGGACGTGCGAACCATTTTATGGTGTGTAATTCTGGACAATGTTGTTATTCGACGCTTAGGAATGCAAAACTAACAGTATGTACCTTGACACTTCCTGTTCACTGGAGATAGGAACATTTATCCGGCCACCCGGCTTATTATATCACTGTAGGTGGTAGAAACAGGATAAAAAATACTTCTTCTTTTTTAAAAGTCTCAAGTATAAATATGTTACTCGATACGACTTGATATGTCCGCACGTACGTATCATGCGTATAAATGTCGTTTTGAATGTATTAAAACTTTCAGCAACTTTAAAGAAAACTTTTCATATTTATTATACGTTCGTTTCAAAAACGGGTCGTATTATGAGAACGCCCAAGCTGGCGGGCGGGCGGCGGCGGATCTTTGTCCGGAGCATAACTTTGTCCACCATAGATAGATTTTCAAATAACTTGGCAGAAGTGATAAGCATTTTGAGACGGAGTGTCGCGCGAAAGAACCGGTCCTTGGGTTCAAGATCAAGGTAACAATTCAGGGTAAAAGGTCAAATATAGGAAATCAATCCTTAACACTTTGTCCGGAGCATAACTGCCCAGCATGGGTGGATTTTCAAATTACTTGGCAGAAGTGATAAACATGATGAAACGGAGTGTGGCGCGCAAGAACCAGGTCCCTAGGTCCAAGGTCAAGGTCACAATTCAAGGTCCAATACAGGAAATCAATCCTTAACTCTTTGTCCGGAGCATAACTTTGTCCAGCATGGGTGGATTTTCTCATAACTTGGCAGAAGTGATAAGCATGGTGAGTCGGAGTGTCGCGCGCAAGAACCAGGTCCCTAGGTCCAATTTAAGGTCAGAGGTCAAATATAAGAAATCTATCCTTACCACATTGTCCTGAGCATATCTGTCCAGCATGGATGGATTTTCAAATAACTTGGCAGAAGTGATAAGTATGGTGAATCGGAGTGTCGCGCGCAAATAACAGGTCCCTAGGTCCAAGGTCAAGGTCACAATTCAAGGTCAAAAGTCAAATATAAGAAATCAATTCTTACCACTCTGTTCAGAGCATATCTTTGTCAAGCATGAATGGATTGTCAAATAACTTGGTCAAAGTGATTAACTTGGTGAGACAGAGTATAGTGCGCAGGAACCAGATCCCTAGGTCCAGGTTGAGGTCAAGGTCACAATTCAATTTCAAAGGTCAAGCATGGATGGATTTTCTCTCTTTAGTCGTTGAAGTCGTTTTACCCCTAAAATGTTCCTTTTACTGGCGTATCTTTGTGACAATCGCACTCTTGTTTATAACTGTTGTCATGTACTTATGACTATCTTCAGGTAGATGCAAGAAAAATGTCAACCCGATATATGGATGAGGGCTTATACATTGCGTATGCGGTTGTAGTTGTAAGCATATCGTTGCTTATGTACAAGTTATTGAGACCAATAGTTCGGAGTTACAAACAAAACCGACTGTTGAAATATATGCCTGGACCGGCGTAGTGGCATTTGATTTGGGGCAGCTTTATAAACGTAAGTAACGTTCTTAACACTGATAGTTTCATTTGAAACCAGCAACAACAACAGCGACAACAACAGCAGCAATAACACCTATTTTATTTTAATTTCAATCTGCTTAGGAGCTTCCGAAAGGATCTATACGGGCAGCATTTAATTCACATCTAATCTTTCTTATACAACTAGACCTTGATTTGACGCACCCTTTGAATTTATATCAGTATGTATGTGAAAAAACGTTCTTTATTGTGTTATTTTATGTGCCATCTTTGTTTTGCATCTAGCATCATATTATTTTAAATATTTAGAATACAAAGCAATCTCTTATAACAAAGCATGATAGTTACGACTTTATTTTTTCGCTGTCAAAGGTACTTGTTCACATATTTTTGTATTTATCAGATATGCAGTTAATTGTATTGTCATTTTCAAATAGTGCATATATTGGCAATGTTGGTTTTTTTTTATTTGCCTTTGAAAACATACTTCGACTTTAAATCTTATCACTACTGATTTATTAAATCATCATGTTTATCAGACGCCAAACGACCTGACGTTACGACTGAAAAGTCACGTTGACATGGCTGCAAAATACTCGAAAGAATCGGGTTTAATGCGTGTGTGGGGAACCTTCTGTACTCGCACAATTGTTGTCTGCAACCCAGCACGTGCCAGAGAAGTACTGACAATATATGGTGTGCGTAGAAATCGAAGAAAAGAAAACGTTGTGTGTATTGTACATATACGACGTGTCGTGGGGAAACCGGACTTAATGCAAGTGCGTAATGCATGTGCGTAAAGTGCCATCCCGGATTAGCCTCTGCAGTCCGCACAGGCTAATCTAGGACGACACTTTCCGCTTGTATGTTATTTTCTGTTTCAAGGAAGTCTCTTGTAAACATAAATCCACAGTAGGCGGAAAGTGTTGTCCCGGATTAGTCTGTGCCAAGTGCTCAGGCTGATCTGGGAGGACACTTTACGCACATGCATTAAGCCCGGTTTTCCCACGGCACGCCTTAATTATATATTAATGTTAGGTCCTTTTTATATTATTATTTTATGATGTTTCTATACATACTTCAGTTCTATTTGCATGCATTTTTCTGAAAATGTTAAAGAGAAAACAGTATATAAATAAAAATGAAGTATTATAACATATAACATATGCTGTAAACATATTATATATCTAACAAATGTGATTGCTATTATATGATACTACTATTGGGCACTCGAATACTGGTAGAACACAGTGCAAAGCAAATGTACATTTTTGTTGTAATTATAGAACGAAATTCAACAGATAAAGGTGATGCTTATTGGACATTTAAACGATGGATGCGAAAGTCTCTTCACAATTCCCACTCTAACTTATGAAAGCAATGTCGACGTAGTATATGTAAAACAATTTCTTCCCTCTTCACATGCAAACGTTCTTGCATAACATGAACGACTGCACAAGAGTATTAGTGGTATGTTGACGCCATTAATATTTTTATTAAATTCTGAAAAAATAGTATTTCCAAGAAAATATCAATTTACAATTTATCACGTTTTAAGTTATTGCACATACACTCACGCATACACGCAGGCATACAACCAACATATTTGTTTTATTGCAGGGAAAATTAGCTGAGGGAGCACGTGACACACGTGAAATCGATTTGACTTCTTTCATAATTTCATTTGTGTTTGATATCATACTGCGGTGTCAGTTTTCCATCTAAATGGATGTACAGAAAAACGGGTATAAAATTTATAAAGGGCTAACAAAGTAATAAGACAAATACGTAGAAAGGATAGAAAAACAATCTGCCATAAAGGCACACACGGGTAAACGGATTACTTACCATTTCTGCATACACTGTGCATGAAATATCATTGCTTACACTGTGCATGAAATATCACTTATAATATATATAGATATATAATAACACGGATATCATTATTTAATATTTATAAATTAAGCATTTTTCATCCCGTTGGAATGGTCCCCATGCGCGAGCTATCAATAATGCATCTTTCGAATATGTATTATTGTGTTGTATTTCCTTTTTCAGATATGGTAAAAAATACACCGATGCAGCAAGTGCGCTGTTTAGAATCAGTACTGTTCGCTAAGGTAGACAATTGTGTTTTGTACTTTAAAGTAGACTGTGTCATTATATCAAGGCTGGTTGTTTAAAATAATACTTCTTTAATGGAATGAGTATATTAGGAATATGGCTTGGGATGAAACACAATGACTTCCGGAACATGTCGTCTTTCTTTTAACAATAATAATTCAGATTTTGTTGTTTTAATATTTAAGAATAGCAAATTAAGAACGTTATTATAATAACTTCACATCTTATTTGTAACTCCTGTCGCATGCAATAGCAACGATAAAATATACTAATATTATGATTACTCTGCTACACTGCGTATACATGTACATATTATCCGATGCAGTCCAAAGACACAGTGTCGTTTTTTATATTTTAATGAAATTAAATTGCAGAACACCTTGTGGATGTCGAACTGGATCTTTTACCGAACAAGAATAAGGGAAACGTTTCAAAAGTACAGAAATGATGTGGACGCATTTGTATCACAAATCATCAAGAACAGGCGCCATGTGGGTATCAACAATAAACAAGCTAGAATTGAATGCCAGTAAAACACGATCACTATAATCACCATGTGTTTGTATATTAACTGTAGATTCATACATGTAGGCCTTGCTCTTGTATGATGAAATTTGTTTTTAGATTGGATTATTCACGTATCCAGAGTATAATGTATTTGTATTTATTCTTGGATTAGATTTTTCACCAATCCACAGTACAATGTATTTGTATTTATTCTTGGATTAGATTTTTCACCAATCCACAGTACAACTTATTTGTATTTATTCTTGGATTAGATATTTATTCTTGGATTGGATTTTTCACCCATTCACAGTATAGTTTATTTGTATTTATTCTTGGATTGAATTTTTCACCAATTCAAAGTAATAGTTCACGTTATTTGCATTTACTCATATAAGTGTGTTAAGGCACGTAAAACAAACATTAAATGATTACAATAGGGTCTGTTGCAAAGGGAACTCTTGCAGGGTATGAAACCCCATATGGATCGGCGGAACTTACATTAAGTACATTTGATCATAGCGACAAGAAATAGATCCTTGAAACAAGAACCAGGCATGTCGTTTTAGTATTAACCAATAGTCAATACAAACAACATGTATAATAATAGCGTAAACTATCAAATATCATAAAATACATTTATTGCATGGTACTAAATGTATCCATTCTTATCTCGAAAACAGTAGGAACCGTTTGGCAACATTAAGCCTTTAGATGCCCAAGATGTACTGGTACTGAGTACTATAGTTTCTAAGCTCGCCCTATTTACTTGTACTGAGTACTATGGTTTCTAAGCTCGCCCTATTTACTTGTACCGAGTACTATGGTTTCTAAGCTCGCCCTATTTACTTGTACTGAGTACTATAGTTTCTAAGCTCGCCCGATTTACTTGTACTGAGTACTATGGTTTCTAAGCACGCCCTATGTACTTGTACTGAGTACTATGGTTTCTAAGCTCGCCCTATTTACTTGTACTGAGTACTATGGTTTCTAAGCTCGCCCTATTTACATGTACTGAGTACTATGGTTTCTAAGCTCGCCCTATTTACTTGTACTGAGTACTATGGTTTCTAAGCTCGCCCTATTTACTTGTACTGAGTACTATGGTTTCTAAGCTCGCCCTATTTACTTGTACTGAGTACTATGGTTTCTAAGCTCGCCCTATTTACTTGTACTGAGTACTATGGTTTCTAAGCTCGCCCTATTTACTTGTACTGAGTACTATAGTTTCTAAGCTCGCCCTATTTACTTGTACTGAGTACTGTTGTTTCTAAGCTCGCCCTATTTACTTGTACTGACTACTATAGTTTCTAAGCTCGTCCTATTTACTTGTACTGAGTACTATGGTTTCTAAGCTCGCCCGATTTACTTGTACTGAGTACTATGGTTTCTAAGCTCGCCCTATTTTCTTGTACTGAGTACTATGGTTTCTAAGCTCGCCCTATTTACTTGTACTGAGTACTATGGTTTCTAAGCTTGCCCTATTTACTTGTACTGAGTACTATGGTTTCTAAGCCCCCCTATTTACTTGTACTGAGTACTATGGTTTCTAAGCTCGCCCTATTTACATGTACTGAGTACTATGGTTTATAAGCTCGCCCTATTTACTTGTACTGAGTACTATGGTTTATAAGCCCGCCCTATTTACTTGTACTGAGTACTATGGTTTCTAAGCTCGCCCTATTTACTTGTACTGAGTACTATGGTTTCTAAGCTCGCCCTATTTACTTGTACTGAGTACTATGGTTTCTAAGCTCGCCCTATTTACTTGTACTGAGTACTATGGTTTCTAAGCTCGCCCTATTTACTTGTACTGAGTACTATAGTTTCTAAGCTCGCCCTATTTACTTGTACTGAGTACTGTTGTTTCTAAGCTCGCCCTATTTACTTGTACTGACTACTATAGTTTCTAAGCTCGTCCTATTTACTTGTACTGAGTACTATGGTTTCTAAGCTCGCCCGATTTACTTGTACTGAGTACTATGGTTTCTAAGCTCGCCCTATTTACTTGTACTGAGTACTATGGTTTCTAAGCTTGCCCTATTTACTTGTACTGAGTACTATGGTTTCTAAGCCCCCCTATTTACTTGTACTGAGTACTATGGTTTCTAAGCTCGCCCTATTTACATGTACTGAGTACTATGGTTTATAAGCTCGCCCTATTTACTTGTACTGAGTACTATGGTTTATAAGCCCGCCCTATTTACTTGTACTGAGTACTATGGTTTCTAAGCTCGCCCTATTTACTTGTACTGAGTACTATAGTTTCTAAGCTCGCCCTATTTACTTGTACTGAGTACTATGGTTTCTAAGGTCGCCCTATTTACTTGTACTGAGTACTATAGTTTCTAAGCTCGTCCTATTTACTTGTACTGAGTACTATAGTTTCTAAACTCGCCCTATTTACTTGTACTGAGTACTATTGTTTCTAAGCACGCCCTATTTACTTGTACTGAGAACTATAGTTTCTAAGCTCGTCCTATTTACTTGTACTGAGTACTATGGTTTCTAAGCTCGCCCGATTTACTTGTACTGAGTACTATGGTTTCTAAGCTCGCCCTATTTTCTTGTACTGAGTACTATGGTTTCTAAGCTCGCCCTATTTACTTGTACTGAGTAATATGGTTTCTAAGCTCGCCCTATTTACTTGTACTGAGTACTATAGTTTCTAAGCTCGCCCTATTTACTTGTACTGAGTACTATGGTTTCTAAGCTCGCCCTATTTACTTGTACTGAGTACTATGGTTTCTAGCGAACAGAAATTCAAACATTGTGCCATCAAGAAATTGACAACGTTCTTGGAATGAAGGCTGATGTTGAATGGTATAAATGTTATGTTGTTTGTTCAAACATAATTACCTAGCAGATGATATGAGCCTTAGTAAATTAACTTTGCTCTGATGTAAATGATTGTCGTTGTTACAAACTAACTGTTGTTCTCTTTAATTATAGGTGTGACTTGAAACAGCTTGAATACTTGACAATGTGCATCAAAGAATCATTGCGAATGTTACCAACACAACCACTAGTAAATAGAACATATTCGAATCAAATCCAAATGGGTGGTTTTACCGTTCTTCCTGGAACCAACATTCTTTGATAAAGTTGTGCAAGATTATTTTTTGCAACAAGCTTAAATGAACGTCAGTACGATGAGACAATTGTATTTTTGAAAGTGTTTTACAGGTCTACATGCACACAGTTTAAACGTAGATAATATACTTATATGCCGAGGGTTGAGCGTGGAACTATTGTATCTGATATAGAAATGTTTAACCGATACAATAGTTTTACTCTCATTCGTCGATGCATGTCTACTGTTATTGCACTACAATTGTGTACCTCTTTCCAAATGTTCAGAAAGTGCATAGCCAATTACATTGCCATGACCATTTGGAAGGTTGTACTTGCCCAGCTCCTTCGCCGGTAAGCTCGTTATAATTTTTCAAATTGTTTCTCGAATTAGTGTATTACTGTTAGGCGCCATTGTTGACAACAGATGTTTACAGCTGACCATTTACAACATTTCTGGTATAAAGATAAGCATTTTTTTTAATTTTAACGATTGGCGTAATGAATCCCTTAAACGCTGTATTATAATTGGTGAAAATCGGTTAACCCCATAAAACTTGCAAAATTATGTCATTACAACAAATCTATATTGTTACTTTACATTTTAAAATCATTAATGGGACCTGTTCACAGATTAACGAATTGACAATTTTCCAACTTTTTGTCATAGATTCCAAAAATAAAAGAACATATATGTAATACTATGAACATAGAAATATACATTAAATATCATTTCGTTTATGAGTAATCATCAGTTGAAATTGATAAAATTATAGAGCGTTTGTAACGCTAAATGATGAAATAATTTGGAATGTTTCTGTTGTTTTCGTCAAAATTGTCGACAAAACGTAGATCACATATATAAGGTAAAATATGCACGGACACTCGGAATGGCCGAGTGGTTAAGATGATAGCCTTTTAATCAGGAGGTCCAGGGATCGAACCCCGACGGAACCAATTATTTTCTTTTTTTAAAGATCCTTTTCTTGTTATTATGCTTGAGCTATTTAGTTCCGATGCTTAAATCTGTCTAGTTAAGCATTTAATGGCATACTTAAAAAAGTGCAAAAATCTGTGAATAAGTCCCTTTAAATCAATAATAATTTATATTTTGGCACTTCTATTGACCAAAATGTATATTTAGTTTTAGATTTGAACTAGTTCCTAAAAGTAAAAGCACCTCCGATTTGATCATGGTGCGTATGGAAGAAAACACAATGATGACAGTTACACGTCGGTTTCCTGGGAGGGAATGAAAGAAGGAGTTTCTAACTAAAAAAGGAGGACGTACAGCATTTATGTCAATGACATTGGGTGTTGTTCATGCATCTTGTATATGAAAAATCGGCTTAAAATTTGTTATATCATTTTAGCCGGATTTTTCAAAGAAAAATATCGGCTTACAGCTTGGCGAAAATTGGTCGGCCGATCAGATGTCGGTTACAATTTTCGTTTAAGTTTTCGACAATTCTTAATCAATCTTGATGAAGCTTAACACAAATGTTCCTGGGGTGGTCCTCTACTAAACTAGCACATATGGTTCCGCTTCACTGCACAAGATGGCCACCAGAGCTGACAATACAAAAAATGTCTAAATGCCTTTTCTTCTAAACCAGTGTGTAGATTTTTTAATAATTTCATACAAATATTTGTTTGGTGATCCTCTAACAAACGTATCCAAATCGTTCCGGTCCGTTACACACAATGGCCACTCGAGCTAAAAATAGAATTTTGCGTGAAAGTTTTCCAGTCATATTTTTAAATATTCTTAGCCAATCTTGACGAAACTTTCCACAAATGTTCTATGGATAGTACTCTACCAAATCTGTGCATATGGTTCTGATTCAATGCACAAGATGGTCACCAGAATTTACAAGAGGGCCGAAATGGCCATGGGTGGCATACCTGATTTTGATGAATCATAATTGTTTCTAAAACTCTTAAAGCATGTTCAGAGGTGAAGTAAAATTGACAACAGACGTCGATAATGGACCACTGACAGCCATGTTTTAGCGTATCCAAATAAATTGAAGGAAGTTGGTAGAATGAAGGCACCCACGAAACATGTTTTTTTTTATTTATATTATTTCAAAATCCAGCTAGTGTTTATAGGATATTTGGAAAGTTTTCATTAAAGCCATATAAAGAAAACTACGCCCATGGCTGCCAGGGTTTTTTGGTTCTTTTCATCATAATAAATTGAAGGAATGGTAGAGGGTCACCAACAGAACATTTCTGTGAAATTTATTTGAAATCCAACAAGTGCTTTCTGACAAGAAGACTTTTCAAAGTTTTCAATATAGTCATATATTAAGGAAACATTGCCCCACCCTCTGTCAGCCATGACGTTTCAAAGAATCACAATTATTTGAAGTACTTTGGTAGAGGACCACCCAGAGAACAATTTCTTTGAAATTATTTGGAAATCCAACCTGTGGTTACTGACAAGAAGATTTTTAAAGTTTGTCATATAAGGAAAAAAGCATCGCCCCCTGGTGGCCATGTTTTTGACATATCAAAATAATTTGAAGTATTTTGGTAGAAGACCACCCAAGGAACATTCATACAAAGGTTGGTTAATTTCCATCAAGCGGTTTCAGAGGAGAATAAGTTTTAATTAATTGTTCACGATGACGACTACGGACGACGACGACGGACGCCGGACGGTGACTGACCAGAATAGCTCACCCTCGAGCACTTCACAAACGTTCCTTGGATGGTACTCTGCTTACGGTCTGTATCCTGATAATTCTGGCTCAGAAGAAAATGCATGCTCAGCGGATAATGCAGGCTTCAGCGGAGGAGCAGAGAGTGTGGTACGTCAGTTTATGTATAATTGTCTTTTTACCCTTACCCCATGCATTCGTTTTGCGATAGATATCAATTAAGCGATCCATTATCTATCTACAGGTACCCTAACTTTCGAAAATAGTTATCAGATAAACGTTTATACAGAAATTATTACAAAATATTACCCAAATTTGCGGAAAACGGTATATTTTAATCATTTAAAATTTAAAATATATATAAGCATTGTTCTTGTATCAAACTTGTGTAAACAAGTAATGCATGGGGTAAGGGTAAAATGACAATTATACATTAACTGACGTACCCCACTAGCTGCTCCTCTGCTGAAGCCTGCATTATCTTCTGAGCATGCATTATCTTCTGAGCATGCATTATCAATATACAGACCGTGGAGCTAAACATAGAAAAATGCCTAATTGTCGTTTTCTTCCGAACATGTAGCTAGATTTTCAAATACTTTCACACACATATTCCTTTTATAGTGGCTTTCTACCGAAATGGTTCTGGTCCACCATTCAAAATGGCCGCTAGAGCTAAAAAAGAAGTTTTGTATTTATGTCCTGAATATTTTCAAAAGTTCTTCGTCAATGTTGATGAAACTTCAGACAAAGGATCAGTGAATGGTCCTCTACCAAATCTCCGCAGCGGGTTCACTGCACAAGATGGCCGCCATAGCTAGAAAAAGAAAGATTTCTAAACAATGTTTCTTCCAAACATGTTGGTAGATTTTATAATAATTTGACATCAATGTTCCTGCATGCAATTAATATCTACCTGACAAGTCTACCTTTCTTCATCATGATCGGCGTATACCTTCAGCAAAATAAAATCAAAGCGCTGAAGGCACTGAAGTTGTTCGCTATTGCATGACATTGGGCACAAATCGCTCTAATCAAATGTTTATAGCAACTCAAGTTTAAATTAAACAGTACATATTCGAAAGGTTTATTAAGCTTGTGTCTAAACGAACATCTGTCTACAGTTTTGAATATAAGAAATCAAAAAAGAATAATATTCAATGACTGTTATAGCATTCGTTTTTACTAGTAATTATTGAAAATGTTAGTGCACTGTTCAATATCATAGCGTCCGAGTACTGTAGGCACTTAAGACCCGTTATGGTGTGTTTTGCAGAATGCCTTGCAAATATATTGCAAACTTAATACTATTAAAATTGTATATTACAACCAGTAAATAAAATGTTAAACTACACAATAAACAACACACAAAAAAGTCCCGATTCTGAGTGGAGCATAGTAAAAAGTAGTTCCAATTACAACTGCAAAAATATATGTCAAATCATGTTTTAATCGAAATAATTTTCTCATTATCATTGTTTAAAGGCCGATAAACAACACTTTGTCTTTCTGATGCGTAGCTATTAAAGCGGCAGTCCAGAAATATGTTCATAAAAATAAAACTGCAGAAATTGTTTCTAATGGACATCTTATTGATCAAAATACAAAAAAAACGCATTGAAATCGGTGCAATAATATCGATTCGGTAACATTTTGATCGTATATTTTCTGTATGTGACAGCTGGTGATGCCTCTGGAGTGGATCAGCATGTACATTATTGTATACTGCGTTGGTACGAAGCGTGTTCGAACTAAGACAGTATAAAATGCCTTTCGTAAATAAGATACAGTTTCAGTCAAATAAACACCATAAACCTTCATGAAAACTATTGCCTAATTACGATGTTTTGAATTAGATTTCATGGACTGCGGCTTTAAACAACTCGGGCTGACGTCTTCGTGGTTTAATTCCTACGCATCAGAACTCCAAATCGTTGTTTATTGGCCGATAGGCATCGATACATCGAAAATTATTTCTTAAATGAAAACACCGACGCGTTATTATGGACAGTCTGGGCAATTAGAGAGGTGGCAGTGGTTATCAACTTATAAATGTTTCAGTGGTAAAATATGATAGTTGCGCTTATAGCTCGTTCAGTGAAGAAAATAAAAATAACTGAATTTTCTGCTTTTAAAGAAGCCAGAACCAGCAAACGCGACGTGTTATACATGATAATATGTAAAACATTAAGCGAAATTATTCGTAAAACTGCATTTAGTTGAATCCTACATTCCTTGTTTTACTATAATATTTGTGTCAACATTATAAATATAATTTGAACAGAGACATTGCTTGGCGATTTATAATCTTCAAAATGCGGCGTTAAAATAGATATTGCCACGTAATAAAATCAGAGTTTAAAATATATATCGTTAGTTTTTGTCTCTCAATAATGCCGTTTTGAATTGTATCTGTTGTCAAATGCGCAGCTGATAAATTGAGGTCCATTGTAGAACGTACACTGTACGCCACTTATTAAAACGTTAAAAGGTGTGAACCTAGACAGTCGTTTACAGCAGCTATAACAATACTATGTACGAATTAAATATATAAGGCCTGTCCGAACAACTTGCAATTGAAAATGACAAACATTGTCGGGCAAGTAACCTGATGAACCAAATTATTTGTCCGGTGTACAATATCATGGTCATCCTTTGAGCTACAAACATAATTATCTTACTTTTAATGACATTCCGACATTATGTCATTATATTTTCATAACCAACACATTATCCGAATGTACCTACCGGGTATATAGTGAAAACTGATGGTTTTCAGTTCTATAACGGGGCAATCCTGTGGAAGACAGTAGATTAAATTGTCAAAGTGAAATATCTATGGCGTTAAACAAAAATCAATTTAAACCTTAAAAAACAAACACTGTGCTAAATATTAAAAATATTTAACATTGTTATGAATGCAACGACAAAGTAAATAATACAATAAGTAATAAAATAATTGTAACAAGAAATGTCTTTAAAAAAGACAACCAGCATTGAAATTAATATTGAGATGTCATTCTTTACCCGAAACATAATATAAGAGGGACAAGATGATCGGTAACGTGAGTTCTCGAAACCCAGCTTTTTTAGTTCCCACTAAGGAGACTTCTCGGACTGTAGATTTTTTGGACACCATAAGAAAAACTTATCGGAGCAAAAATTAATTTGAGAAAAACTCAAACATTATTAATATGTGTAACGCGAATAAAATAAATACCTTCCATGTTGTCGCCGGTGATAAATGAACAACCTAAATGGCATAAATGCTAATAATTTGCGTTACTATAATTGTTACATGAATTAGCATTGTTAGAAAATAGTTGCGTCAATGAATGAAAATTATTATATATCAGACGAGTGTACATTGTTATGTTAAATAATTCATATACTATACATATCATTAGTTTTTCAAATAGTGTATTCATGCTACGCAAATGAAGTAAAATTAACTTGAACAACATTTCGACGTTTTAGGAGACTTCGTTCACCACATTTTATTCATAGAAAGATGTTAAAAAATGTTAGAGATTGAATAACATCTATTAGAGAAGTTGATAGAAAGGTGCAACTATAAATACTTCTTAATAAAACGCAACCGCAATCCAAATATAAAATAACATGCAAAGTTTATAAATGTAAATTCCCCATTTATTGAAATTCACGGGTGTATGATTCTCCGGACACTAATTGATGACTGAACGTATATTTACACAGCTATACCTCGCGCTATTTTTAAAATGATGCAAACCTTAATATTTCTCAGGAGTATGTTCACTTTGCTAGAATATACCATTTCATACCGATCTTCGCCGAAGATCTACGTTCGGCTCCGAAACGTTTTAGAGCACATATATCGGTCAACCAATGGGATCATTGTCATTGCTATTTATAGAGCGTGCCGCTGATGTAGGCTAAACAAAACAATTATTTCATTATGTGAATTAATATTGCATTCTGTTAATGACATACAAAGAGTAAAATTGTTCATAATTACGTTTAGTTCTAGAGTGTATGTCGAAGATATGTTAAAACTATTTTAACCGCTTTTGTAAACACATATACATTTTAATCCTTAAAAAATATGCAACTGTTATTGGTAGACATCAAACCATTGTTGTAAGTTTGCATTCCCTAAACCTAGAAAATTTGCCCAATTCTATTGGCATTCAGTTTTCCCGCTGCATAAAATTATCGCAAGAAATCTAGGTCAAAAGTGATATTCGACAGCTACGCCGAACAAAATAATTAATCAGGCCCCACTCAACAAATAACCTTAACATGAGTCGGCGATAACGAGACGAAAAGGTTAGGATTATAATGTCTTTGTTTCTTATCGGCTCGCTTCGTGACCCGTTTTGTTCGTTTTAATTCGTGGTAAAATGAAAAGTTATACATTTTTTAACACCACACATAAACACCTTAACTTGTATCGACAATACATTGGCGTAGTCGCTGGGGCGGCAGGGGCGGCGGTCATATTAGATACTCGCTGCTCCAATAGACCATTTCATACCAATAGACCATTTCATACCGATCTTCGCCGAATATCTACGTGCGGCTCCGAACGGTTTCCTAGTAAAATAATTCTCAGAGATCGGTCAACCAATCGCTGAATGGACCCAACGATAACTAAAATTAGATTTTAGACATAAACAAAGCACATGTCCGAGTTGCTGTGTATCCTAGTTATACAAAAATGCAAACTTTATGCAAAGTAAAAGGCTGCCCAGTGCAAGGATCTGGAAATAATATTAAATTACTCTGATTTCATGTAAAATGTCGAGATGATAACAACATTCTGATTAGTTATCGTCTAGTTACAAGGTTTATTTACAAACGATAGCAGCCGCATTGATTTTATAAATAAAAAGTTAAAATAGATCACACTGGGGAGGATAATCGGCTATGCACAAAGCATATCGTACTTAATCAACTAATACACTGTAATATATTTACATATAAAACGTTTTGAAAAAGCATTTAGTCGAGCTATCCTCTATTACATCTGGAAAACAAAACATATACAGTGTAATACCTATGATAATAATGAGTTTCTTGAATTATTGACAATGACCTTCATTTTTATAAATAGATCAACACGTGTACATGTTCAATAAAAAGTTTATAGGAATCTTCCCGCATTGACCTGAGGTCTGCGTTGATGTCTAAGAAATATTGTATGATGGCCGAAATAGTGAACTTTTACAACAATGACGATAGTTTTCCCCTAGAATATGCGTGTTTAAGCTCAATATAGTAAGATTTTTCAACAGAAATTGGCAATATTAAACTTGAATAATACGCTTAACGTGTTTGAATATTGGCTCCAGGATTTCATTGGCTGAACAATTCACATGGTTAATCGCCACGTGACTTGTTCTACGAAATTTTACGAATATTTCCGATCTCCCTGTGAAATGGTCTATATTCCAACGTCGCCTCAAGCGCAGGTGCCAAAAAATTGACAACACTGAAGACTGGTTCGATATGCACAATTAACAGAGTACGACAAGTTGGCAGTCTAGGGGAATTAACGTTTGCGGATAGCCGCCTGGTATTAATTGCACTGGTATCAAGCATCGCCGTTATATTATTCTAGGCCTCACCTGATATATTACACAAGACCAGGCAGTAAACTGTTATTCTCTATTTATCAATGACTCCGAACGCTGCATAGTGGACTACTTTCCTCCGCAATGTTTAGTTTCAAAATTCGATCCCACACTGAAAGCTGTGAATTACCCGACCCTTTTAGTTAGTTTTAAACACATTATGTTATAATCACATTCTTCATCAAAACGATGGATGCATTTGGGAAGGTTCATCATATTCAAAACGACACTTCTTACTGTCGCGTAATAATAACTGAGTTAAAATCATAGTAGTTTCTACCGTGGTATTTCAGAAGCCAACAACCACAAACGGCTTGAAGGCGTTTTGTGCATTCTATTTTTGTATTTACTTTGTATGCTAAGACAAAATATTGCATCTGGAAATAAAGCACATTTAAGTACTTTTTCATTAATAAAACAGCTCAACTAGAAGTGTGTTGTGTACGATCTTTCTTAGCAAGTTTTATTCAAAATACGATGATGAAAGTGACAATAAAACTTGACAGGAAACAGAAAAACACAAAATGGTGAAGGAAACACTTCATTATGAAATAAATCAGCACGTACTAGTGTCGACATTTGCATCGTTTATTAGTGTTGTGTAATCTAAACCAGCTGTCAAGCCATCGTATATACATGCAGTTGAGTTTCCTCTTGTACAGACGAAAACTATTTGTTGATTAAAAACTAGCTTATTGTGCGTTTAAAGGCAAGGTTTTTTTCTTAACTTTAATTCCATTTTAAATATAAATATATATTAATTAACTTTATTTTGCTACTTGTATTTATGCCACTATATCTGTTGTAAGACCGTACAAACACACTTTAAAGTGAGAATAGATCTACAAATCATGTACTGAATATGAAAAGCTTATTGAAGACGCAATTGTCAATGAGGCAGGCCAAATGTATGGGAGAAAATTAACGTTACAAATAAGGTAAAGGGGAACAAACAATCCAGGGGTAAAGTCAGCTTTTGCGGGAAAGAGCATGATTTTAAAGACATTTGGCTTGGGGATGACGCCTTTATTCGGCCCCTGCTATATAAGGTAACAAGACCTGGTACGATACATCTGTAGTTTAGACATAGTCAAATATTTAGCAATAATTGTATTTAAAACGTATGGTCGTTTTTTTAACATTTGCTTTTTTTATGAACATTTGTGCGTGTTTTGTTCAATTTACTTAATTTATACTAACGTATTATTTTGTCTTTATATGCATACTACTACTACTACTACTACTACTACTACTGCTGCTGCTACTACTACTACTACTACTACTACTACTACTACTAATAATAATAATAATAATAACAGTAATAGCTTAAACTCGATTTGCTAATTATTATACATTTATCTCGTTATTTAAACACGATGTGGAGAGCCTTTAAATGATTTGAATGAAGTGGAATGCCGCGGGGCACACATGGACATTTTAAATGTTTCATATTCCTTCCGCATTAACTGTCAACTTCATAATTTTAAACGATTTTCTACGGAATAATTTTTTGCCAGTTTCAATTTCGCACTGTACAAGACGGCGACGATGCGACAACGCGACATTTTAATTTTAAGACGACATTCGCATCGGGTGACATTCTGCCCTCGGGTTGACAATATCAATGTCACACACGTTGCCATATGATATTTATGTAATATCGTCCTCAAAGAATATAATATTTATTTTATTATACCGAACCTAACCGATATTTTAAACATATCCGACTATCATAAACATTTAGGTCTGTGCACTCCTTAATGTACGTCTGTGCACTCCTTAATGTACGTCTGTGCACTCCTTAATGTACGTCTGTGCACTCCTTAATGTACTTTTTTTCCAGAAAGCTAAAATGTGATGTAAGATATACAAGCAGGAATACTTCATTTAATTACTATAGTTTGGCAATACAATAATTGAACATTATCATAATTGCTTTCATTCACATACCAATATTGCAGCAAAGAAAATAATTTCACATTATCATAATTGATGTAATTCACCTATCAATATTGCAGGAAAGGAAATAGTTTAACTTAAAATTGCTAAATTCACATCAATAAACTTGCAGCAAAGGAAATAACTTAACATGATCATAATTGATGTAATTAACATACCAAGATTGCAGCAAAGAAAATAACTTAACATGATCGTAATTGATGTAATTCACATATCAATATTGCAGCAAAGGAAATAACTTAACATTATCATAATTGATGTACGGTAATTCACATATCAGTATCACAACAAAGCAAATAACTTAACATTATCATAATTGCTGTAATTCACATATCAATATTGCAGCAAAGGAAATAGTTTAACTCAAAATTGTTAAAAATCCCATATCAATATTGCAGCACAGGATTATCGAGACTGCAGCAAAGGCACAAGTTAGTGCCGACATCGTTCTACTGTCATCATGATGCCGTTTTCAGCGCGCAATATAGTCTGCGGCATTCGGCTCACTGTGAACCCGGATACCAACCGAAACCGGAAACTGCAAGCATAATAGTTTTGACTGCATTAGACGTGTAATTAAATATCTGAAACAAAAATCGTAAAAAATGGTATAAAATGAAGGTCCCTTCAAACGCGTTGACGGGAGCAATCAGGCACTTATAGAAGACAATTCCATTCGTATATTAGTTATGTTGTAAGAATACACAATTTAGGTCGTAAAATGTTTCTTACTTATGGAGAAGCCTCGCAATGACCACCTGAAAGATGACCATGCCAAAATGATACGCAATACATTTCCTGAAAGAAAACAAAACACAAGGTTAAAACACCTGGTTTAGTTGACATTTCTACCAAGTTATTAGACCACTGCCAAAGGCAAAGGCATGATTTGAAATGTTTTTGTTTTCCCGAATCGAGCAAATACATTTTCTGTATAAACGCATTTTCTGATTAATTGTATGGAATTAAAATGTTTACAGAAGTGGCCTAAATAATTATGGGAAAAAAAAGTTGTTAAGAGCAAATCGTTCAGCGATGTTTTCTATTAAGAGCAAATCGTTCAGCGATGTTTTCTATTAAAAGCAAATCGTTCAGCGATGTTTTCTATTAAAAGCAAATCGTTCAGCGATGTTTTCTATTACATGTAGCTAACATTGAACACGCAGTATGCATCACCTTGGACCTGCAGAAAAAGGGACGAACTGAAAAGGGTCCATCTTAGCACAGTTCTCCTTGGTGAATCGTTCCGGTTTGTACTCCCAGTGGTCGGGACCCCAGACCTCCTCGTTGTGATGAAGCATCCAGATATTGATCTAGTAACAGTGTAAACAGACGCTCGGTAATGTGCAAAAAGAAAGCTGTACATTCCCTGGGGTTATTTTCAAGTGTTTATATATGTTAATGAAAGTGATTTAATTCAACTTTACTATTGTGAAACATTAATGTGAACAAAGACGAAATTAAAACGTCTTAAAATAGATATCATAAACAATAGGACGTGATGGAGTTACCGAGATCATGGTTCCAACTGGAACGGTCACGCCATCAACGTCAAAACCCTTCGATGTTTCTCTGGCCAGGAAAGGAAGTGAAGGAAACATTCTGAGACCTTCTTTTATACACATAGTCAGATATTCGAGTTTCGGTAAATCTGACCTGGAAAGAAAAACATAAAGTCTGATGAAGTTTTCTCTTTTTTCTTAGTCCGCACAGGCTAATCCAGGATGGCACTTTCCGAGTTTATGGTATTTTCTGTTTCAAGGAAGTCTCTTCTTAACATAAAAGCACTGTAGACTGCATTGGCTAATCCGGGACGACACTTTACGTACATGCATTAAGCCCGGTTTTTCCGCGACACGCCTTAAATATTAAACTGTGGCCTATGGAATGTGGGTTTAATAATAAAAGCATCTAATCTCAGGATGTTTCGCTAACATGTACAGAATCCACGAAATGGAAGTGGAAGTAACGTCATGAGCTGGAATTGAATACAGTCCACTGACATTCGCCGTGAAATTGTTGGCAATCATGAGTAGACCGAAATCTAATGTTTACCGTTGACAATCATGAGTAGACCTAAAGCTAATGTTTTCCGTTGGCAATCATGAGTAAACCTAAAGCTAATGTTTTCCGTTGGCAATCATGAGTAGATTTAAAGCTAATGTTTTCCGTTCCCGTCCTAATATGTGTTAATTTTGTGGCTACTCGCGATTCGTTGCTCTGCTCTTAGTACGTACCTGGGATATGTCTATAATCAATTGTTTTTGTGTTTACAACCAAAACTAAATGTACATCTAAACGTATGGATAAATTATGTCAAGAAATCGTTCAAAAGCAGATATTCCTTTGGACAAAGATCATCTGCCCTCAGATTCACTATTTGTCGTTGTTAATCGGACATTTAATCACGCGATCGTCAGCCCAAAACTAAAAAAATCATTATTATATTTGAGTCAACGTAGTCTTTACAAATGCATGCTAGTTATACCTTTGTTCTATCTAAAATCCGATTATAATTAAAGTGTGTTCAAATCTGAATAAATCACTGATATATAAACCGGTATATAACCCAACGTTGCTCTTGTTAAACGCATACAGACATACTAAATTGGTTCAATTATAAAATATATATATCGACCTTGAAGGAGTCCGTCGACTTCATGCCTGATTTCCAAGAATGAAAGACCTGCGTCATTCTCATCCTTCGCTGTGAGTAATGTATCTAACAGGTCCAGCTCATGCCCTTCTGTGACGGAATTTCGGCTTTCCTGAGCAACAAACTACCTTGTCACAAAACTATTGCAACACGTGTGCGTTATATGAATATTATACGCGTTATCGTATGTCTGTGTACAACTTCTAAATATTGAAATATGAAGGGTAACTTGCACTGCATTTACAAATGATTTACATTGTAGTCGTTTGCCTTCTGCCGTTTGTATAATCGATCCGATTCTCTGTCTTGAACTTGTAGATCGTTCTAAGGTTAATCCGGGAAGTCACTTTCCGCTTTTATGGTATTTTCTGTTTCAAGGAAGTTTCTTCTAAGCATTAATCCACTGTAGGCGGAAAGCGCCGTCCTGGATTAGCCTGTGCAGACTGCACAGGCTAATCCGGGACGACACTTTACGCACATGCATTAGGTCTGGTTTTCTCACGACGCGCCTCATATATAGATTACTTTAGAATAGGCAAAACGGCACAGCTGCTGGTAAAAAGGAATAATGCAGAATATATAACAAATGTAAATAAATTAATTTATTAAGAAATGGTCTCAGTGCGAATGGTTTATTTAGGGAGTAAGTTTTCTTACAATCTCAGCCTGCCTTTCTTTAATGATACCCTCCGAAAACGCATGTACAAAGTCGCAGTTTCGTTTGAACGTCTGGCCCATCTCTGTCCGGTAGAAGATGAAACTTGGTATTATGAAGGGGGTCCTGAAATCGGTCATTAGCATTCCTGACCCTTCGGTTTATATATATTCCGCACGCTCTTCGACCATAAATTAAATTTCGTAGGTTTCTGTTCTTATTTGCACTTTGCAGGACCATATTTTTCGCAAATCATATTTTTCACATCTGTGAAAAATAGGACTTCATTCTTCACAGGAGTGAAAATTGAGATCTTATTCTTCACAGAGCACAGTCTTATTCTTCACATTTTCTGTGAGTTTGTGATCGTATCCAGTTTTTGATATGCAATGAAATCGTATTCTTATGTGATCGTCACGCATACCTCGTTTTGGGCCAATCACATTCTTCATACTTAAAATGTGACAAATGAGATCCTATTCTTCACAGGTGTGTGAAAAATATGATTTGTGAAAAATATTATCCTACAGCGCTATGTAAACGTGACATCTTTAAATGCTATCATGATGTATCCATGCTGATGGCATTTACAGCTGTTTCTGCGATGCCAACCTCGAACATATTGACACTACCATAATGTGCCCAAAATCGGCACAATACATATTATGTAATTCTCAAATATGTAAATATGCTGTTTCTTTGTTTTAATATTTTATTTTAAAAAAAGTATATTTACAGTTTATGGTTAAAGGGACCTGTTCACAGATTGGCAAATTGACAATTTTCACATTTATTGTCATAGATCCCAAAACAGAAAACTGCACTTATATAAACAAGCGAAATGACTCTACTGACAAAGAAATATATTGGAAATATAGTGTCGTTTATGAAATGTCATCAATTGAAATGGATACAATTATAAAGCGTTTGTATTGCTTTTCGCCGGTATTTCGGAAAACACGCGTATCACTGACATAGCGTTAAAAATTCACCACAATGATCGGCAGTTAGAAAAGCCGAGTGGTTACAGAGATAGACTTTTAATCCGATCGGACGTGGTTTGAGTCCAGGCGAACGCAATTTTTTTTATCAAATAAAATTCTTTATGTCATATTTGTTTATGGTCAGTCCAACTTCTTTAGTTTTTGCAGTAATGAAATTAAATGACATTTTTCAAAAATACGAAAATATGTGAACAAGTTCATTTAACTTCCAGTCATACCTACCTCAGTCTTGTAGCGTTGATTTCTGTTAGCTCGTGTACTTTTTCGACGAACTGCCTACCCTCTCTGTAAATATTACGATTGACATTGAAGACCCGTTGTGAATGTTGATTTGTTAGAAGTATGCGCTGCGCTGGTAAATATATCTTGATAGGAAGAACATGTTTAAGAAGCGAGTTATGTTATGTGAATATCGTGTGAAATTTATAAACTCAATTTGATCAAGTTGGATATATATAAACTTGCCGACACATTGGGTCCAGCCCATTGTAAACTCCCATAGGTAGATTATGGGGACGGACCCAGTAATCGTAGGGCGTACTCCTAAACTAGCAACAATTTGGGCTCGAACCCTAACCCTAAACCTAACCCTAGCCTAATATATATAATGATCAATACTAGGTGCTTATATATATTTATAGTCACGAGCCGAGCGGTAGCTGTGATTTTTGCTCAATTTTACTTTGGCCGTTAACTGTTCCCCTTTTATCTATAGACTTATGTATTTCTCATACATGAAATTGATTTAAAATGGACTCTGATAAACAGTCAACTAATAATAAAGTACTATGCCTAAGTTCTTTGTAGACTAACCGGAAAATATAAACTCAAGATTTCTAACATTTCTATCATTTATGTGTCCATAATGAATAATGGTCAACACATTTCTATATAAATTCTAATGAAATTCACAAATAATACAGTTTTAAAGATGACAATAAATACTTGCACAACTCCCCTAAAAATATTTTTTATAATTTTTATATGAGCTATTATATATCTTATGTAAATGTTAAGTCTTATTTTTATTGATAAATTATGTTGTTTATGAATTTAGAATAATAAAATAGAATAGGTCTCACACCTATGAAAACAAAGTTCAGAGTCCTCGAATGAGAAATTTCAGTGCGTTTTATACTTTCCAAAAGCGCACATATATTTTTGTGCAATAATAATATAAAAATGCACATCAAGAAGTGCGCACAAACAGCGCAAAAGTAGCGCTCACGTAGCGCCCAGAAGCGCACAATAAAATTTGAGCGTTCTTAACACCGTAAATGTCACTCGTCTTAAACAGAGAATTTTACATAAACATGAATTAAACAATAGTCAAATTTATAGCAGATTAGTAAATTACACAATAATAAAGATGACTGTTACCTTTAAATCAAATATTAATGAAGGCATATGTAGTAATAAGCGATTATGTCGAATAACAATACAGTCAAAATCTTGTAGTCATTGTAAACTACCCACAACGCACTTGTATAAGGTCAAAAGTTCAACTTCCTGTTTATCCAAAATGGCGGACATATAAACAGACGTTTTTACCATGTAAAACTATTCAAGGATTTAACAATTAATTACGAAATGACAAAGGTAACTATTGGTTGTAATCATATCTGCATACAATATAGCATCTAATTAATCCATTGAATAACAGTGACATTCAGATTAAATAATGAAAATTCTAAAAAATAACATGAACATTGTACACATGTTTACATGTAAAAACTGGGGCATGACATTATATATATATATATAAGCACCTAGTATTGATCGAACGGCGACGCATTTATCCAAAAGAGAAAATGCCAAGTGTATTATCAAATTATTTTTGCTTCGTCTATGCCAGCATAAAGGCACTATCGGAACTGGCATCTCATTTGGATTGTACGAGATTACATGTACACTCCCAACAAACCGTTTGTGGGGTAGTTTTGATAATGAACTACATATATTGATAAAAAAATTAAAATGATCAAATACGTACTCGCTGAACTGAACGTTCTTGTTGCAAGACATTAGACTTCTTATTACGGTGTCCAAAATACAGAGACCAGTGTGCACATACACGTCAAACTCTTGCTTCTCATCCGCAAAACCCGACAGTTTGGTCTGAAAATCAATGAAGATATGACATACGGAATAATCATAATGTACGAAAGCATTAAACAAGTGAAAACAGCAATATTTCTTATCGATATTTTGTTTTGCACGTTTGTTGTCAGATCTAACCATTATAAAATGAGTTCCTATGGTTAGTAGCTGATGTTGTTGGTTTATTTGTCCGGTTTTAATCCTTATGAAAAAATAAAATAAAACAAACAAACTAATGACCAAGCTAATTATATAATTTTCATTATATGTAAACATATTTTTAAATACTTTAACAATAAAATCTATTACTCTTCGAGGACTGTCGCGCAAAATACGAAAATTACACATTCGATGTATTAGATGTACAAGACGAATATTTGTCCTTTTGTTTGGATGTAATTTGTATAAACATGTTCTACATAACGTGAACTATGTATTTGCCTTCGACTTTGTGCCCAAGCAAATCACTGTTTAACGGCTATTACAAAATATGTTGCAGATCATGAGGATATAGTTTTGCGCGCGACTGACGGAAACAAACATACTCCTCGCAGATATTACTTCTTCCTTTGCGTTCTTCAGTAACCACTGCCACCTCGAGTTGCATTATTGGTCCAGGTATATTTTAATAAAAAACAAAAAGAAAGTAATAAACAAAAGCCATAACAATGCAAGCATGTTGGGGTGTCCTCGTTCATTTTTCTGCTCGTCCACAACTTTAATTCGCGCCATGTGATTGGACTATGGTCACGTGGAACTTTGTGCCGGCAGGGATATAAATCGAGCTATGCTCGAAACCAAAAATATCTCTTTTGGGAAACAGTTAATTATTATTCAGAGTACATGTCACGCAACATATAGTTCGAATAATTCAGTGCTGAAATACTAACCAGATATTCCGTGGCGGATTCGTTACAGCTTGTCAAATATGTTTGTATTTTTGTGGAATGAAAGATGTTTGTCAGCAGACGCCGGTTCCTGGCCCACTTGGCGCCATTGGTGAATATAAGTCCGCCCCCTATCCAGTCCATCAGGGTCTTGTATCCGGCAGTTATGTTCATCGGCTTCGGCTCTGTAAAATATGGTTATAGTTTAAGAAGTAATAGTAGTAGTATTAGTAGTAGTAGTTGTTGTTGTTGTAGTAGTAGTAGTAGTAGTAGTAGTAGTAGTAGTAGTAGTAGTAGTAGTAATAGTAGTAGTAGTAGTTTTTTAGTTAGTTTTAGTTTATTTTCATAAGTTTTCATAAGTTCCATTACGTCCAAAGACCCATGAGGACAACATATTTACATAAAGCAATATGGCAGGACAGAGTATAGAACCGAAATAACTACACAAGTACATGTATACAATGTTTGTTGCTTATGGAGCATACAATTATGACAAACTGTAAAATACGTTGGAGATGGAGATGGCGCAATCATATTTTACTAAACAGGATAAGAATAGAGTAGTGTAACATATAAGGTGGACATATAACTATAAAGAGACATATGTCATAGAAATATGCATACGCTTGCGAGCCTAACAATTTCAAATACATATAAGTCACATGATTAGGACATCTCAGTTTAAGTTAAGTTTAAATCTCATTACATACTTACAGTTACAAAAAGAATAACAACAGTCTGGTTAGTAATATTAGTCATATAAGGACTGATTTCTTAACTCAAAGCAATACAATATATAAGCCCCTAAATTTCTAAGCAATTTTGTGTTTTTTGTTTGAAGTAGTTGTATGAATTGTTGCATATTTGGCCTGGTGCGAAAATATCTGGGTATATATTTAGCACGTAAATCATTATATAACACGCATTCCATAATAAAGTGATATTCATCTTCTAACGTATTACATACAAAGCATGTTCTGTTTTCAACTGGTGTGGCTTCTGGTCTATTCCATCGGCCTGTTTCTATATGTAATCTATGAGATGAAACACGTAAATTTGTAATACACATTCGAAATTTTTTGCAGTTAACTAGACTCAGGTAGTCATGGTATTCAAAAGACTTGATGTTATTATACAATAGGGCTCTACTAGACTCACTCAATCGACCTGACCAATTTTGTACAAAAGCGTCTTTTAGACGTTGGTTAAC
>CM051031.1:23490710-23515710 GCA_027627225.1 Congeria kusceri | reverse complement strand
GCCCTCGTGGTTAAATTCTTACGCATCAGAACTCCAAATCGTTGTTTAGTGGCTGATAAACAACTGTAAATCGCAAATTACTTCTTAAATAAAATACTCACATTTCCGAAGCTTCCCCATAGCCAATGACGCCCGCTAGGACCCGGGAGTTTACCGAATACTTTATCGGTTTTTATTCGCCACAGAATAAATTGGACAAGTTTTCCCACAGCAACCAAAATACTCACTAGAAGAAGTGTCTCCAGAACAAATGCCACGAATGGCTGACTGCTGGAAAACATTGTCCCGAATACCATCGCGCTGTAAATTGTATTAATAGTTTAATTCAAGACCCGCGTATACATATAACTATATATTTTGTTGTATCGTTATTTAGCATCTTGCATGGTATCCGCAGCAATTTACAACATTCCGCTACTGTATTATATTGTATTGCATCATATCGTATCGTATTGAATTATGTTGTATTGAATTGCGTATGGTATTATACTGTATCGTTTAGTATTTAGGTTGAAATTCATCAATATTGCTATGTATTGAAACTTTAATACTCATAAGAGTAATCACTTTATATGCATCTTATGACATATAATTCTATATCGACGGCTCTTGTGCGCAGAAGGACCTTAATGAAGTAATGGTGAACGGAAATCAATATTTAAATCATTTAAGCTAATTACTTATTTATTTTTGAATTCGGTATAATAACATACATATTCTAACATGACACGCGCAGAATTTTCTAAAGACAGAGAACAACATTCACCGTTGTTAAACTACCAATAAACAACCCGAAAAAATAGTTCCGAAACTGAAAACTATAGTTCGCATTGTAATTGCAGAAAATGTCAGGTCATGCTAGAATCGAAATAATTTTCGCATTATCCTTGTTTACCAATAACAACTCTAAATTGAAAACTATTTCTTAAACAAATGGCTAAGATGTTGATATAAAATTATATTATACGATATTACAATTATAATGCTATTTTTAATCTTACTGTATATAGGAATGATAAGTGTTTTCTCCTAACAAAGTATTGTTCAAATGCACATGACAATTTTTATCTCTAACTTGATTTAGAAAATCGAGAAAAATAAAGCAAATACCTACAATAGTTATCCAACCGTCCGTTTGAAAATAAACCTACTTAATTTGTTTCATGTACAAGGAAATAACTACTCGCCTCGCCTCACTGCAACCAATATGCATGTTCTATCGAGTTGTCAAATGTAGTTATAGAAACAAATAAACATTTAAAAGGGCCCCTAGCAATTTATGTCGGTCAGTTAAAACTTTGTCCGAAGGAAGGGAAATCGTTAACTATTCAACGAGTCATAAAAATTATACATAAAACAAAATCGTACAATAATGTTTCATAAGTTCACTTTTTTTAAATATTTATTATGACAAAGTAAATAATAAAATAAGTAATACAATAATTGTAACAAGAAATGTCTTTAAAAAAGACAACCAGCGTTGAAATTAATATTGAGCTGTCTTTCTTTAGCCCGAAACATAATACAAGAGGGACAAGATGATCGGTTACGTGACTTCTCGGAACCCAGCTTTTTAGTCCCCACTAAGGAGTCCTCTCGGACTGCAGATTTTTTGGACACCATAAGAAAAACTTATCGGACCAAAAATTAATTTGAGAAAAACTCAAGCATTATTAATATGTGTAACGTGAATAACGCAATCGTACCTTCCATGTTGTCACCGGTGATAAATGAACAACCTAAATGGCATAAATGCTATTAATTTGCGTTACTATAATTGTTACATAAATTAGCATTGTTAGAAAATAATTGCGTCAATGAATGGAAATTACTATATATCAGACGAGTGTACATTGTTATGTTTAATAATTAATATACCATACGTATCATTAGTTTTGCAAATAGTGTATTCATGCTACGCAAATGAAGTAAAATTAACTTGAACAACATTTCAACGTTTTAGGAGACTTCTTACACCACATTTTATTCATAGAAAGATGTTAAAAAATGTTAGAGATGGAATAATATCTACTAGAGAAGTTGATAGAAAGGTGCAACTATAAATAATTCTTTATAACACGCAACCGCAATTCAAATATAAAATAGCATGCACAGGAAGTTTATAAATGTAAATTCCCCATTTATTTAAATTCTCGGGTTTATGATTCTCCGGACGCTAACTGATGACTGAACGTATATTAACACAGCTATACCTCGCGCTATTTTTAAAATGATGCAAACCTTAAAATTTCTCCGGAGTGTGTTAGAATATACCATTTCATACCGATCTTCAACGAATATCTACGTTCGGCTCCAAAACGTTTCAGAGCACATATATCGGTCAACCAATGGGATCATTGTCAATGCTATATATAGAGCGTGCCGTTGATGTAGGCTAAACAAAATAATTATTTCATTATGTGAATGAATATTGCATTCTGTTAATGACATACAAAAAGTAAAATTGTTCATAATTACGTTTAGTTCTAGAGTGTATGTCGAAGATATGTTAAAACTATTTTAACCGCTTTTGTAAACACATATAAATTTTAATCCTTAAAAAATATGCAACAGTTATTGGTAGACATCAAACCATTTTTGTAAGTTTGCATTCCCTAAACCTATAAAAGTTGCCCAATTCTATTGGCATTCAGTTTTCCCGCTGCATAAAATTATCGCAAGAAATCTAGGTCAAAACTGGTATTAGACAGCTACGCCGAACAAAATACAGGCCCCACACAACAAATAAGCTAACATGAGTCGGCGATAACGAGACGAAAAGGTTAGGATTATAATGTCTGTGTTTCTTATCGGCTCGCTTCGTGACCCGTTTTGTTCGTTTTAATTCGTGGTAAAATGAAAAGTTATACATTTTTCAACACCACACATAAACACATTAACTTGCATCTCCAATACATTGGCGTAGTCGCTAGTGCGGAAGGGGCGGCGGTCGCCGCCCCAATATTACGGCAAATCGCCGTCATTTAAGATACTCGCTGCTCCAATAGACCATTTCATACTGATCTTCGCCGAATATCTACGTACGGCTCCGAACGGTTTCCGAGTAAAATAATTCTCAGAGATCGGTCAACCAATCGCTGAATGGAGCCAACGATAACTAAAATTAAATTTTTGGCATAAACAAAGCACGTGTCCGAGCTGCTGTGTGTCCTAGTTATATAAAAATGCAAACTTTATGCAAAGTCAAAGGCTGCCCAGTTAAAGGATCTGGAAATAATATTAAAATACTCTGATTTCATGTTATACTGTCGAGATTATAACAAAATACTAATCAGTTATCGTCTGGTTACAAGGTTTATTTACAAACGATAGCAGCCGCTTTGATTTTATAAATAAAAATTTAAAAATAGATCACATTGTGGAGGATAATCGGCTATGCACAAAGCATATCATACTTAATCAACTAATACACTGTAATATATTACACATAATACGTTTTCAAATAGCATTTAGTCGAGCTATCCTCTATTACTTCTGGAAAACAAACAAAAAATCTACATTTTAATACCTATGATAATAATGTGTTTCTTTGATTATTGACAATGACCTTCATTTTTAAAAATAGATCAACACGTGGACATATCCAATAAACAGTTCATAGAAATCTTCCCACATTGACCTGAAGTCTGCGTTGATGTCTAAGAAACATTATATGATGGCCGAAATAGTGAACTTTTACAACAATGACGATAGTTTTCCCCTAGAATATGCGTGTTTAAGCTCAATATAGTAAGATTTTTCAACAGAAATTGGAAATATTAAACTTGAATAATATGCTTAACGTGTTTTAATATTAGCTCCAGGATTTCATTGGCTGAAAAAGTCACATGGTGAATCGTCACGTGACTTGTTCTACGAAATTTTACGAATATTTCCGATCCCCCTGTGTAATGGTGTATATTCCAACGTCGCCTCAAGCGCAGGTGCCAAACAAATTGACAACACTGAAGACCGGTTCGATATGCACAATTAACAGAGTGCCACATGTTGGCAGTCTAGGGGAATTAACGTTTGCGGATAGCCGCCTGGTATTAATTGCACTGGTATCAAGCCCCGCCGTTATATTATTCTAAGTCTCACCTGATATATTACAGAAGACCAGGCAGTAACCTGTTATTCTCTATTTATCAATGACTTCGAACGCTGCATAGTCGACTGCTTTCCTCCGCGATGTTTAGTTTCAGAATTTGATCCTACACTGAAAGCTGTGAATTACCCGACCCTTTTAGTTTGTTTTAAACATATTATGTTATAATCACATTCTTCATCAAAACGATGGATGCATTTGGGAACGTTCATGATATTCAAAACGACACTTCTTACTGTTGCGTAATAATAACTGAGTTAAAATCATCGTGGTTTCTACCGTCGTATTTCAGAAGCGAACAACTACAAACGGCTTGAAGGCGTTTTGTGCATTCTATTTTTGTCTTTACTTTGTATGCTAAGACAAAATATTGCATCTGGAAATAAAACACATTTAAGTACTTTTTCATTAATAAAACAGCTCAACTAGAAGTGTGTTGTGTACGATTTTTTTTTTTCAAGTTTTATTCAAAATACGATGATGAAAGTGACAATAAAACTTGACAGCAAACAGAAAAATACAAAATGGTGAAGGAAACACTTCATTATGAAATAAATCAGCACGTACTAGTGTCGACATTTGCATCGTTTATTAGTGTTGTGTAACCTAAACCAGCTGTCAAGCCAACGTATATACATGCACTTGAGTTTCCTCTTGTACAGACGAAAACTATTTGTTGATTAAAAACTAGCTTATTGCGCGTTTAAAGGCAAGGTTTTTTTCTTAACTTTAATTCCATTTTAAATATAAATATATATTAATTAACTTTATTTTGCTACTTGTATTTATGCCACTATATCTGTTGTAAGACCGTACAAACACACTTTAAAGTGAGAATAGATCTACAAATCATGTACTGAATATGAAAAGCTTATTGAAGACGCAATTGTCAATGAGGCAGGCCAAATGTATGGAAGAGAATTAACGTTACAAATAAGGTAAAGGGGAACAAACAATCCAGGGGTAAAGTCAGCTTTTGCGGGAAAGAGCATGATTTTAAAGACATTTGGCTTGGGGATGACGCCTTTATTCGGCCCCTGCTATATAAGGTAAAAAGCCCTGGTACGATACATCTGTAGTTTAGACATAGTCAAATATTTAGCAATAATTGTATTTAAAACGTATGGTCGTTTTTTTAACATTTGCTTTTTTTATGAACATTTGTGCGTGTTTTGTTCAATTTACTTAATTTATACTAACGTATTATTTTGTCTTTATATGCATACTACTACTACTACTACTACTACTGCTGCTGCTACTACTACTACTACTACTACTACTACTACTACTACTGCTGCTACTATTACTACTACTAGTACTACTACTACTACTACTACTACTAATAATAATAATAATAATAATAATAATAATAATAATAGTAATAGTTTAAACTCGATTTGCTAATTATTATACATTTATCTCGTTATTTAAACACGATGTGGAGAGCCTTTAAATGATTTGAATGAAGTGGAATGCCGCGGGGCACACATGGACATTTTAAATGTTTCATATTCCTTCCGCATTAACTGTCAACTTCATAATTTTAAACGATTTTCTACGGAATCCTTTTTTGCCAGTTTCAATTTCGCTCTGTACAAGATGGAGACGATGCGACAACGCGACATTTTAATTTTAAGACGACATTCGCATCGGTGACATTCTGCCCTCGGGTTGACAATATCAATGTCACACACGTTGCCATATGGTATTTATATAATATCGTCCTCAAAGAATATAATATTAATTTTATTATACCTAAAAAACCGACATTTTAAACATGTTCGATTATCATAAACATTTAGGTCTGTGCACTCCTTTAATGTACTTTTTTTTTTCCAGAAAGCTAAATTGTGATGTAAGATATACAAGCAAGAAACTTCATTTAATTACTATAGTTTGGCAATACAATAATTGAACATTATCATGATTGCTTTCATTCACATACCAATATTGCAGCAAAGAAAATAATTTCACATTATTACAATTGATGTAATTCACCTATCAATATTGCAGCAAAGGAAATAGTTTAACTTAAAATTGCTAAATTCACATCAATAAACTTGCAGCAAAGGAAATAACTTAACATGATCATAATTGATGTAATTAACATTCCAAGATTGCAGCAAAGGAAATAACTTAACATGATCGTAATTGATGTAATTCACATACCAATATTGCAGCAAAGGAAATAACTTAACATTATCATAATTGATGTACGGTAATTCATATATCAATATCACAACAAAGCAATAACTTAACATTATCATAATTGCTGTAATTCACATATCAATATTGCAGCAAAGGAAATAGTTTAACTCAAAATTGCTAAAAATCCCATATTAATATTGCAGCACAGGATTATCGAGACTGCAGCAAAGGCACAAGTTAGTGCCGACATCGTTCTACTGTCATCATGATGCCGTTTTCAGCGCGCAATATAGTCTGCGGCATTCGGCTCACTGTGAACCCGGATACCAACCGAAACCGGAAACTGAAAGCATAATAGTTTTGACTGCATTAGACGTGTAATTAAATATCAGAAACAAAAATCGTAAAAAATGGTATAAAATGAAGGTCCCTTCAAACGCGTTGACGGGAGCAATCAGGCACTTATAGAAGACAATTCCATTCGTATATTAGTTATGTTGTAAGAATACACACTTTAGGTCGTAAAATGTTTCTTACTTATGGAGAAGCCTCGCAATGACCACCTGAAAGATGACCATGCCAAAATGATACGCAATACATTTCCTGAAAGAAAACAAAACACAAGGTTAAAACACCTGGTTTAGTTGACATTTCTACCAAGTTATTAGACCACTGCCAAAGGCAAAGGCATGATTTGAAATGTTTTTGTTTTCCCGAATCGAGCAAATACATTTTCTGTATAAACGCATTTTCTGATTAATTGTATGGAATTAAAATGTTTACAGAAGTGGCCTAAATAATTATGGGAAAAAAAAGTTTTTAAGAGCAAATCGTTCAGCGATGTTTTCTATTAAGAGCAAATCGTTCAGCGATGTTTTCTATTAAAAGCAAATCGTTCAGCGATGTTTTCTATTAAAAGAAAATCGTTCAGCGATGTTTTCTATTACATGTAGCTAACATTGAACACGCAGTATGCATCACATTGGACCTGCAGAAAAAGTGACGAACTGAAAAGGGTCCATCTTAGCACAGTTCTCCTTGGTGAATCGTTCCGGTTTGAACTCCCAGTGGTCGGGACCCCAGACCTCCTCGTTGTGATGAAGCATCCAGATATTGATCTAGTCACAGTGTAAACAGACGCTCGGTAATGTGCAAAAAGAAAGCTGTACATTCCCTGGGGTTATTTTCAAGTGTTTATATATGTTAATGAAAGTGATTTAATTCAACTTTACTATTGTGAAACATTAATGTGAACAAAGACGAAATTAAAACGTCTTAAAATAGATATCATAAACAATAGGACGTGATGGAGATACCGAGATCATGGTTCCAACTGGAACGGTCACGCCATCAACGTCAAAATCCTTCGATGTTTCTCTGGCCAGGAAAGGAAGTGAAGGAAACATTCTGAGACCTTCTTTTATACACATAGTCAGATATTCGAGTTTCGGTAAATCTGACCTGGAAAGAAAAACATAAAGTCTGATGAAGTTTTCTCTTTTTTCTTAGTCCGCACAGGCTAATCCAGGATGGCACTTTCCGAGTTTATGGTATTTTCTGTTTCAAGGAAGTCTCTTCTTAACACAAAAGCACTGTAGACTGCATTGGCTAATCCGGGACGACACTTTACGTACATGCATTAAGCCCGGTTTTTCGGCGACACGCCTTAAATATTAAACTGTGGCCTATGGAATGTGGGTTTAATAATAAAAGCATCTAAACTAATTACAGATTGTTCCATAAAAATTTTAATGGAATATATGTCATGTTTTATGACCAGAAACAAGAATTTACTTCTTTATTACATATGGGCATTTAAGTAAATTAATACCATTCAACTTCATCTCTATCTCCCAAAACTCCGTTCACCTCCCGTCTGCAGCGTTCCTGAATCTCAGGATGTTGCGCTAACATGTACAGAATCCACGAAATGGAAGTGGAAGTAACGTCATGAGCTGGAATTGAATACAGTCCACTGACATTCGCCGTGAAATTGTTGGCAATCATGAGTAGACCGAAATCTAATGTTTATCGTTGACAATCATGAGTAGACCTAAAGCTAATGTTTTCCGTTGGCAATCATGATAGACCTAAAGCTAATGTTTTCCGTTGGCAATCATGAGTAGATTTAAAGCTAATGTTTTCCGTTGGCAATCATGAGTAGATTTAAAGCTAATGTTTTCCGTTGGCAATCATGAGTAGATTTAAAGCTAATGTTTATCGTTGACAATCATGAGTAGACCTAAAGCTAATGTTTTCCGTTGGCAATCATGATAGACCTAAAGCTAATGTTTTCCGTTGGCAATCATGAGTAGATTTAAAGCTAATGTTTTCCGTTGGCAATCATGAGTAGATTTAAAGCTAATGTTTATCGTTGACAATCATGAGTAGACCTAAAGCTAATGTTTTCCGTTGGCAATCATGAGTAGATTTAAAGCTAATGTTTTCCGTTGGCAATCATGAGTAGATTTAAAGCTAATGTTTTCCGTTGACAATCATGAGTAGACCTGAAGCTAATGTTTTCCGTTGACAATCATGAGTAGATTTAAAGCTAATGTTTATCGTTGACAATCATGAGTAGACCTAAAGCTAATGTTTTCCGTTGGCAATCATGATAGACCTAAAGCTAATGTTTTCCGTTGGCAATCATGAGTAGATTTAAAGCTAATGTTTTCCGTTGGCAATCATGAGTAGATTTAAAGCTAATGTTTATCGTTGACAATCATGAGTAGACCTAAAGCTAATGTTTTCCGTTGGCAATCATGAGTAGATTTAAAGCTAATGTTTTCCGTTGGCAATCATGAGTAGATTTAAAGCTAATGTTTTCCGTTGACAATCATGAGTAGACCTGAAGCTAATGTTTTCCGTTGACAATCATGAGTAGACCTGAAGCTAATGTTTTCCGTTGACAATCATGAGTAGACCTAAAGCTAATGTTTTCCGTTGGCAATCATGAGTAGATTTAAAGCTAATGTTTTCCGTTCCCGTCCTAATATGTGTTAATTTTGTGGCTACTCGCGATACGTTGCTATGCTCTTAGTACGTACCTGGGATATGTCTATACTCAATTGTTTTGTGTTTACAACCAAAACTAAATGTACATCTAAACGTATGGATAAATTATGTCAAGAAATCGTTCAAAAGCAGATATTCCTTTGGACAAAGATCATCTACCCTCAGATTCACTATTTGTCGTTGTTAATCGGACATTTAATCACGCGATCGTCAGCCCAAAACTAAAAAAATCATTATTATATTTGAGTCAACGTAGTCTTTACAAATGCATGCTAGTTATACCTTTGTTCTATCTAAAATCCGATTATAATTAAAGTGTGTTCAAATCTGAATAAATCATTGATATATAAACCGGTATATAACCCAACGTTGCTCTTGTTAAACGCATACAGACATACTAAATTGGATCAATTATAAAATATATATATCGACCTTGCAGGAATCCGTCGACTTCATGCCTGATTTCCAAGAATGAAAGACCTGCGTCATTCTCATCCTTCGCTGTGAGTAATGTAACTAACAGGTCCAGCTCATGCCCTTCTGTGACGGAATTTCGGCTTTCCTGAGCAACAAACTACCATGTCACAAAACTATTGCAACACGTGTGCGTTATATGAATATTATACGCGTTATCGTATGTCCGTGTACAACTTCTACATATTGAAATATGAAGGGTAACTTGCACTGCATTTACAAATGATTTACATTGTAGTCGTTTGCCTTCTGCCGTTTGTATAATCGATCCGATTCTCTGTCTTGAACTTGTAGATCGTTCTAAGGCTAATCCGGGAAGTCACTTTCCGCTTTTATGGTATTTTCTGTTTCAAGGAAGTCTCTTCTAAGCATTAATACACTGTAGGCGGAAAGCGCCGTCCTGGATTAGCCTGTGCAGACTGCACAGGCTAATCCGGGACGACACTTTACGCACATGCATTAAGTCTGGTTTTCTCACGACGCGCCTCATATATAGTTACTTTAGAATAGGCAAAACGGCACAGCTGCTGGTAAAAAGGAATAATGCAGTATATATAATAAATGTAAATAAATTAATTTATTAAGAAATGGTCTCAGTGCGAATGGTTTATTTAGGGAGTAAGTTTTCTTACAATCTCAGCCTGCCTTTCTTTAATGATACCCTCCGAAAACGCATGTACAAAGTCGCAGTTTCGTTTGAACGTCTGGCCCATCTCTGTCCGGTAGAAGATGAAACTTGGTATTATGAAGGGGTTCCTGAAATCGGTCATTAGCATTCCTGACCCTTCGGTTTATATATATTCCGCACGCTCTTCGACCATAAATTAAATTTCGTAGGTTTCTGTTCTTATTTGCACTTTGCAGGACCATATTTTTCGCAAATCATATTTTTCACATCTGTGAAAAATAGGACTTCATTCTTCACAGGAGTGAAAATTGAGATCTTATTCTTCACAGAGCACAGTCTTATTCTTCACATTTTCTGTGAGTTTGTGATCGTATCCAGTTTTTGATATGCAATGAAATCATATTCTTATGTGATCGTCACGCATACCTCGTTTTGGGCCAATCACATTCTTCATACTTAAAATGTGACAAATGAGATCCTATTCTTCACAGGTGTGTGAAAAATATGATTTGTGAAAAATATTATCCTACAGCGCTATGTAAACGTGACATCTTTAAATGCTATCATGATGTATCCATGCTGATGGCATTTACAGCTGTTTCTGCAATGCCAACCTCGAACATATTGACACTACCATAATGTGCCCAAAATCGGCACAATACATATTATGTAATTCTCAAATATGTAAATATGCTGTTTCTTTGTTTTAATATTTTATTTAAAAAAAGTATATTTACAGTTTATGGTTAAAGGGACCTGTTCACAGATTGGTAAATTGACAATTTTCACATTTATTGTCATAGATCCCAAAACAGAAAACTGCACTATATATAAACAAGCGAAATGACTCTACTGACAAAGAAATATATTGGAAATATAGTGTCGTTTATGAAATGTCATCAATTGAAATGGATACAATTATAAAGCGTTTGTATGGCTTTTTGCCGGTATTTCGGAAAACACGCGTATCACTTACATAGCGTTAAAAATTCACCACAATGATCGGCAGTTAGAAAAGCCGAGTGGTTACAGAGATAGACTTTTAATCCGATCGGACGTGGTTTGAGTCCAGGCGAAAGCAATTTTTTTTATCAAATAAAATTCTTTATGTCATATTGTTTATGGTCAGTCCAACTTCTTTAGTTTTTGTAGTAATGAAATTAAATGACATTTTTCAAAAATACGAAAATATGTGAACAAGTTCATTTAACTTCCAGTCATACCTACCTCAGTCTTGTAGCGTTGATTTCTGTTAGCTCGTGTACTTTTTCGACGAACTGCCTACCCTCTCTGTAAATATTACGATTGACATTGAAAACCCGTTGTGAATGTTGATTTGTTAGAAGTATGCGCTGCGCTGGTAAATATATCTTGATAGGAAGAACATGTTTAAGAAGCGAGTTATATTATATGAATATCGTGTGAAATTTATAAAGTCAATTTGATCAAGTTGGATATATATAAACTTGCCGACACATTGGGTCCAGCCCATTGTAAACTCCCATAGGTAGATTTATGGGGACGGACCCAGTAATCGTAGGGCGTACTCCTAAACTAGCAACAATTTGGGCTCGAACCCTAACCCTAAACCTAACCCTAGCCTAATATATATAATGATCAATACTAGGTGCTTATATATATATATATATATATATATATATATATATATATATATATATATATATATAGTCACGAGCCGAGCGGTAGCTGTGATTTTTGCTCAATTTTACTTTGGCCGTTAACTGTTCCCCTTTTCTCTATAGACTTATGTATTTCTCATACATGAAATTGATTTAAAATGGACTCTGATAAACAGTCAACTAATAATAAAGTACTATGCCTAAGTTCTTTGTAGACTAACAGGAAAATATAAACTCAAGATTTCTAACATTTCTATCATTTATGTGTCCATAATGAATAATGGTCAACACATTTCTATATAAATTCTAATGAAATTCACAAATAATACAGTTTCAAAGATGACAATAAATACTTGCACAACTCCCCTAAAAATATTCTTTATAATTTTTATATGAGCTGTTATATATCTTATGTATATGTTAAGTCTTATTTTTATTGATAAATTATGTTGTTTATGAATTTAGAATAATAAAATAGAATAGGTCTCACACCTATGAAAACAAAGTTCAGAGTCCTCGAATGAGAAATTTCAGTGCGTTTTATACTTTCCAAAAGCGCACATATAATTTTGTGCAATAATAATATAAAAATGCACATCAAGAAATGCGCACAAACAGCGCACAAGTAGCGCTCACATAGCGCCCAGAAGCGCACAATAAAATTTGAGCGTTCTTAACACTGTAAATGTCAGTCGTCTTAAACAGAGATTTTTACATAAACATGAATTAAACAATAGTCAAATTTATAGCAGATTAGTAAATTACACAATAATAAAGATGACTGTTACCTTTAAATCAAATATTAATGAAGGCATATGTAGTAACAAGCGATTATGTCGAATAAGAATACAGTCAAAATCTTGTAGTCATTGTAAACTACCCACAACGCACTTGTATAAGGTCAAAAGTTTAACTTCCTGTTTATCCAAAATGGCGGACATATAAACAGACGTTTTTGCCATGTAAAACTATTCAAGGATTTAACAATTAATTACGAAATGACAAAGGTAACTATTGGTTGTAATCATATCTGCATAGCATCTAATTAATCCATTGAATAACAGTGACATTCATATTAAATAATGAAAATTCTAAAAAAATAACATAAACATTGTACACATGTTTACATGTAAAAACTGGGGCATGACATTATATATATATATATAAGCACCTAGTATTGATCGAACGGCGACGCATTTATCCAAAAGAGAAAATGCCAAGTGTATTATCAAATTATTTTTGCTTCGTCTATGCCAGCATAAAGGCCCTATCGGAACTGGCATCTCATTTGGATTGTACGAGAGTACATGTACACTCTCAACAAACCGTTTGTGGGGTAGTTTTGATAATGAACTACATATATTGATAAAAAAATTAAAATGATCAAATACGTACTCGCTGAACTGAACGTTCTTGTTGCAAGACATTAGACTTCTTATTACGGTGTCCAAAATACAGAGACCATTGTGCACATACACGTCAAACTCTTGCTTCTCATCCGCAAAACCCGACAGTTTGGTCTGAAAATCAATGAATATATGACATACGGAATAATCATAATGTACGAAAGCATTAAACAAGTGAAAACAGCAATATTTCTTATCGATATTTTGTTTTGCACGTTTGTTGTCAGATCTAACCATTATAAAATGAGTTCCTATGGTTAGTAGCTGATGTTGTTGGTTTATTTGTCCGCTTTTAATCCTTATGAAAAAATAAAATAAAACAAACAAACTAATGACCAAGCTAATTATATAATTTTCATTATATGTAAACATATTTTTCAATACTTTAACAATAAAATCTATTACTCTTCGAGGACTGTCGTGCAAAATACGAAAATTACACATTCGATGTATTAGATGTACAAGACGAATATTTGTCCTTTTGTTTGGATGTAATTTGTATAAACATGTTCTACATAACGTGAACTATGTATTCGCCTTCGACTTTGTGCCCAAGCAAATCACTGTTTAACGGCTATTACAAAATATGTTGCAGATCATGAGGATATAGTTTTGCGCGCGACTGACGGAAACAAACATACTCCTCGCAGATATTACTTCTTCCTTTGCGTTCTTCAGTAACCACTGCCACCTCGAGTTGCATTATTGGTCCAGGTATATATATATTAAGAGTTAAAAATTTAATGGAAAACAAAAAGAAAGTAATAAACAAAAGCCATAACAATGCAAGCATGTTGGGGTGTCCTCGTTCATTTTTCTGCTCGTCCACAACTTGAATTCGCGCCATGTGATTGGACTATGGTCACGTGGAACTTTGTGCCGGCAGGGATATAAATCGAGCTATGCTCGAAACCAATAATATCTCTTTTGGGAAACAGTTAATTATTATTCAGAGTACATGTCACGCAACATATAGTTCGAATAATTCAGTGCTGAAATACTAACCAGATATTCAGTGGCGGATTCGTTACAGCTTGTCAAATATGTTTGTATTTTTGTGGAATGAAAGATGTTTGTCAGCCGACGCCGGTTCCTGGCCCACTTGGCGCCATTGGTGAATATAAGTCCGCCCCCTATCCAGTCCATCAGGGTCTTGTATCCGGCAGTTATGTTCATCGGCTTCGGCTCTGTAAAATATGGTTATAGTTTAAGAAGTAATAGTAGTAGTATTAGTAGTAGTAGTTGTTGTTGTAGTAGTAGTAGTAGTAGTAGTAGTAGTAGTAGTAGTAGTAGTAGTAGTAGTAGTAGTAGTAGTAGTAGTAGTAGTAGTAGTTGTAGTAGTAGTAGTAGTAGTAGTAATAGTAGTAGAAGTAGTTTTTTAGTTAGTTTTATTTTATTTTCATAAGTTTTCATAAGTTCCATTACGTCCAAAGACCCATGAGGACAACATATTTACATAAAGCAATATGGCAGGACAGAGTATAGAACCGAAATAACTACACAAGTACATGTATACAATGTTTGTTGCTTATGGAGCATACAATTATGACAAACTGTAAAATACGTTGGAGATGGAGATGGCGCAATCATATTTTACTAAACAGGATAAGAATAGAGTAGTGTAACATATAAGGTGGACATATAACTATAAAGAGACATATGTCATAGAAATATGCATACGCTTGCGAGCCTAACAATTTCAAATACATATAAGTCACATGATTAGAACATCTCAGTTTAAGTTAAGTTTAAATCTCATTACATACTTACAGTTACAAAAAGAATAACAACAGTCTGGTTAGTAATATTAGTCATATAAGGACTGATTTCTTAACTCAAAGCAATAAAATATATAAGCCCCTAAATTTCTAAGCAATTTTGTGTTTTTTGTTTGAAGTAGTTGTATGAATTGTTGCATATTTGGCCTGGTGCGAAAATATCTGGGTATATATTTAGCACGTAAATCATTATATAAAACACATTCCATAATAAAGTGATATTCATCTTCTAACGTATTACATACAAAGCATGTTCTGTTTTCAACTGGTGTGGCTTCTGGTCTATTCCATCGGCCTGTTTCTATATGTAATCTATGAGATGAAACACGTAATTTTGTAATACACATTCGAAATTTTGTGCAGTTAACTAGAATCAGGTAGTCATGGTATTCAAAAGACTTGATGTTATTATACAATAGGGCTCTACTAGACTCACTCAATCGACTTGACCAGTTTTGTACAAAAGCGTCTTTTAGACGTTGGTTAACGATTGATAAAAACACTTTAACATCTCCAACGCCTTGCATCATCCACACATCGTTAAAGCCTAATGAACAGAGGAGCATTTTAACTTGTGAGCACCAATTTTTTAACATTGTGTAAACTGTTTTAACAAATTTATTTTCATTACACTGTAATAGTTTTATCCAATATTTAATAATGTTATAATACCTCATAGTCTGCATAGAAAACCTACCCAGTTCACCATAAATAAAGTCATTTTGTGTACTCTTTTTAACGCAAAAGAATACTTTTGCAAAATTGCAAATGAATACGTTCAAAAGCTAGGCCTTTATTAAAGCCCCAAAATTTCGCAACCATAATTCAAGATAGGTACAATAAGTTTGTCAAATAAGTCTAGTCTGTGGTTGATGGTTACTTCTGTAAATTTGTATTTATTCATTTTATATAAGGGCTTGTCCAGAAAGAGTGTTTTGTGCTTCAGTGCTTCAGTGAATGAGCCACCAGTAGTAAAAACTATGCCTAAATATGTGAATTTGTTAACAATTTCTATCGGATTAGTTTTATATATAGATTTTAGACTCTGATGGTTTCTATCACCTTTACGAAAAATCATAACTTTTGTTTTCGTCGTATTAACGAGGAGTTTCCATTGGTTACAATATTGTTCAAGTAGATTAAGACTGATTTGTAGTTCTTCACTACTAGTAGCAAAAATTACAATATCATCAGCATAGAGAATTGAAAACATTTTGAACACGTTAACGTCAATACCCGATAGGCCACTGTGAACGTATATGTCCTCAATGTCGCTTAAGAACATGGCAAACAAAAAAGGGCTTAAACATTCGCCCTGTCGGACTCCGAGCATACATGGAAAGTGTTGTTTTTTAAGTACTAGAAATAAATTAAGACTGCTTTCTTTGATGCCATCTTGGTATGGTGGAAATCAGTTATCTGAACAGGGTATGTTGTCATCGTTTACCATCATAAATTAGCAAAGACTGGTCTGTTCTGTTGCTCGGCAGAGTCTGTTTGGGTGAACTTTCAACAGTTGCCTTCATAAATATTAATTAATGAAGGTAACTTCATGTTATGCTGTTTTGTCTTTTAACAGTTATTATAATAAACAATGATTGTAGTGACAAGACTGTGTTCTGGAAATATAAATCGCTTAGCAGTTATCCTAATAAATATTAGGGGCCTATCATTGTCAATCCACACCTTGGTAATACCCAAATATGGGAGAGTAAGCAGATTCGTATAAAAGCCAGGAACACGCAGAATCTGGGAGGAGTTGGGAGTTGAGCTTGGACATGGAATGATGTGAGGAGTTTGAGTGAGAGTTATTCATGAACTATATTGGTGTATATATTTATTATCGTAGAGTGTAAATAAAATGTAGAGTGTATATTCTGTTGTGTGACGTTTGAAGATATGAACTACTCGCCCTCACATTCTAATTTTTGTAACACTGGTGGCAGCGTCGGGATAAGTACTTTAACACGCTTTTGAGAAAAGTGGATATTTTATTCATCACTGTGTCGGGATCAGGACTTTAACACGTCGGATATTTGCAATTATATTCTGAACAAAGCCATGGGACCAAAACGCCAAAATGAGAAGGACTCTTGTAATGGCGAAGAAAGTGTTGATGATGAAATATTACATTTGCGAGAAAAGTTACATTTAGCAGAGACAGAAAATGCACAATTAGAAAGAAGATTAAGGACTGGTGAAGAAGCAGCCGTGCACCAACGAGATGAGCTTGTGAGACAATATCAACAACGTATAAATGACATTAATACAGATAAAGAGAAACAAATCAATGACCTTCAGCAAGAAAATAGTTTGTTGCGTGAACAGTCTCAAAATGGTAGTCAGAGGCGCGCAAGCAGTGGGGCAGAACGACGTAATTATGAGGTTCCTATGCCCAGGCAACTATTGTTTGACGGGAAGTCTTCTTGGGAGAGCTTCATACATCCGTTCTCTGAGATGGTCAACGCGTGCAATTGGGACGAACAAGAACGACTATTTCGTCTCAAAAACAGTTTGAGAGGAGAAGCAGCAGAATATACTTTTCAGCAGCTTGCAACAGACACGCTGAACAATTATGACATCCTGAAATCAGCCTTGGAGTTGCGGTTTAAGGAGAAACGTTCCGTCTCATCATACCTTGCTGAACTTGAAACAAAGCGTTTCAACAAGGAAAAAGAGAAATTAGCAGAATATGTTGCGGATATCAAACGGCTTGTGTTGAAGGGTTTTCCGACCGCTGATTACGAAACACGGGAAACCATAAACATGCGCCACTTCCTGAAAGGCCTGTTAGATACACAAGCAGCAGTATTCATAGGAATGAAGGAACCAAAAACAATAGATCAAGCTCGTGATCTATTGGAAACGTACCAGAGCCTACGGGAAGAGGTCAAAGGGGCGCGTGTCAGAACTGTCGAGTCGAAACCACAACAACGTGATTATGTAACAGAAGCAAGACTCCAAGATTTTGGTCGGGACTTGAAAACAAATATTGGAAAGAAGATCGATAATTTAGCAGACAAGCTAAATAGTAAGAATGGTGGTCAAAGGCAGCGTTTCACAACACGTGACAGGAAAGACATTGAATGTTTCAGATGTCATCGCCGTGGACACTTCGCATCTGAATGTGCTACAGATGTCGAAAATAACCGTTCGGAAAACTAGGGCAGACCAAGGCTAACGGCCCAGCGTTGGTCTCACAGACAGACACACATTTTCAGACAATTAAATGTAGAAGTACTAGAAGTGATGGACTTACCGTGCTTTTTCCTGTTAAATTGTGTGAGTCTCTAAATGTGAACTTTGTTATAGACACAGGAGCCTGTACAACAATTATATCAACTGGCGTTTACAATAAGATCCCAATAGAAAAACGACCGAAACTTATGAAAGTTGATCCGTCAGTGCGTCTTGAAGTAGCGGACGATGGGATTTTAGTTTTAGATGGACAGTGTAAAATATCGTTTAAATCATGCGGACAGTGGTTTGAATATACTGTGTTTGTTGCACCAATTCGTGAAGATGGACTTATTGGTATGGATTTTCTATATGACTATGATTATCAATTAAGTGCTCAGAATGGATTACGTTTGAATGGGAAGAGGTGTAAAACATTTGTTGAGAAAATACCTCTGAGGGCAGTTAGGGTCACTACACGATCCAAGGTGAAAATTCCAGCCAAATCAGAGTGCATAATACCTGGACAGGCAATAAATCTTGGGTCAATTAATTCGCCTCTTGGGATTGTATGCCCTTCGTCAAATAAACAGCCTGCAAATGGGATATCATTAGGGCACACTTTAATCTCCCCAGGGACAGTTAAAAGCAATCAAATACCTGTTAGGCTGGTGAATACCTCTTCCAGGAATGTTACGCTGTTTAAAGGTGCTACACTGGGATTTTTACAAGAAATTGACTCCCATGAATTATTGAAAGAAAATGTTGACTTAAACACGGAGAACTGTGCTAGCGAAAACTTAAGTGATGTTAAACCAGATATGACATTATGGAGTGATGATTTAAAAGCCTTGTATGAAAGATCGTCGCAAAATTTGAATGAGTCACAAAAAGAACGTTTATCATGTCTTTTGGAAAAGTACAAGAAGACTTTCTCAAATTCGCCAACTGATTTAGGAAGAACATCACTAGTTAAACATTATATTGAGACACCATCAAATATAAGACCAATTAAAATACCACCAAGACGAGTTCCTAGAACATTTATAGATCAGGAGAAGAAAATAATTCAGGAGCAATTAGATATGGGTATTATTGAGGAAAGCACCAGTCCATGGTCAGCACCATTGTGTTTCATTAGAAAGAAAGATGGAGGTGTTCGCGTAGTGTGTGACTATAGACGCCTGAATGAGGTAACGAAAAAGAATGCATACCCCCTTCCAAGGATAGACGAATGTTTAGAGAGTTTGGGTGGAAATAAGTGGTTTTCATCCATGGATTTGTTAAGTGGATTTTATCAAATCGAATTAAATGCTGCGGATAGAGAGAAGACAGCATTCTGCACTTCCCATGGGGGATTGTATCAGTATGTTACCATGCCACAAGGTCTTCATGGATCGCCAGCAACTTTTCAAAGATGTATGGATTTAGTGTTTAAAGGTCTTCAGTGGAAAACACTAATAATATATTTAGATGATATCTGCTCCTATGCGATAACTTTTGAAGAGGCAATTTTGAGACTTGATGTCATTTTGGGAAGGTTAGAGAAGGCAAATATGAAGCTAAAACCCAGCAAGTGCCACCTTCTTCAAAAACAGATCGATATTCTTGGCCACACAATTGACTGTGACGGAATACGCCCGAATAACGAAAAAGTGGCAGCTGTTCGCCAGTGGCCTCGACCTCGAAATTTAAGTGATTTGAGGTCATTTCTTGGTTTTTGTTCATATTATAGACGGTTCATAAAGGGATTTAGTCATCGCGCCGCACCACTTAATCGCTTAATGGAGGCCGGTCAAGCGTTTAATTGGGGTGATGAGCAAGAAAGTGCATTTGTGGACCTGAAAACTGTGTTGACGGGGAAAGAAGTCATGTCGTATCCACAGGATGACGGAATGTTTATTGTTGACACTGATGCTAGTAACTTCGCGATTGGTGGATGTTTAAGTCAGATGCAGTGGTGTGAAGTTACTAAGGAATATGTAGAAAAACCTATCATTTTTGCGAGCAAATCACTTGATAAATGTCAGCGTCGTTACTGTGCGACAAGAAGGGAACTATTGGCAGTTGTTACATTCGTGACACAGTTCAGACATTATCTAATGGGTAAAGAGTTCGTATTACGGAATGACTGTTCAAGTTTGAGATGGATTATGTCATTCCGATCAACAACATATCAAATGGCAAGATGGTTGGACGTATTATCGCAGTACGATTTTCGGATACAACATCGAAGTGGCCGAAAACACATTAATGTGGACAGCCTCAGTCGAATACCCAGTAAACCAGAAGCATGTCAGTGTTATGAGGGACATCTAACACTAGAAGAGTTACCGTGTAAGGGGTGTGACACGTGCTTGAAAAAACATCAGCAGTGGTCGGATTTCTCTCAGTTTGACGACGCAGTTCCTTTATTTGCAAAAAGGAATGCTGAGACAGCACAAACCTCGGGGTCGTTGAAAGCAAGAGTTTCCAGAGTAAAACTTCATAAAAGTGGATTTTGGAGTTGGATTCTCTTGCTGCTACAGCTTCAGATGGTGAAGTTGTTGAACTGTGTAAGTTTCATGTATCGTGGATTACTCAGAATAAGGAAATACTGTCGCTACCGGATATCCCGACTGCGCTTCCGTGAAAATTCTGACAACCCAGATGCAGATCACAGTTCAAAGTTGGGTGACAGAAACAAGAAAATGCTGAAAATAGACGGAAACCCTACTTTAGGTCAAGTGGCATCTCCTGTAGGAAGTCTTGTGAAATTCAGCACAGTTAACTGTTCACCGGAGAGAATGGCCAGACTCCAACAGCAGGACCCAGATATTGGGGCTGTTGTGAGGTGGCTTAAATCTGACAGTGGAAGACCCCCAAGAGACACTGTTTCTGGCTATTCACCTAGTGTTCGAAATTTATGGCTAGATTGGGACTTACTGATTTTGATTGACGGTGTTTTGTTCAAGAAATTCATTTTGAAAACGAATGAAGAATGTCCTATATTGATAGTCCCAAGAGTAATGCAAAGAGAGATATTAATATCAGCACATGACTCGAATACTGGTGCACATTTGGGCATTGATAAAACGTATTCGAAGATTAAACTTAAATTATTTTGGTACAAAATGAAAGACAGCATAAAACACCACGTTAAGTCTTGTGAAAAATGTGCAATGCGGAAACGACCAGCAAAAACACCTAGAAGTCCACTGACAGAATACACTGTGGGATTCCCAATGGATAGACTTTCAACTGACATCATGGGTCCATTACCTGAAACTGAAAATGGGAATAGATATTGCCTTGTAGTGATTGACAATTTCACGAAATGGGTTGAAGTGTACCCAATGAAGGATCAATTGGCAAGTACAGTAGCAACGAAAATAGTGTATGAATTTCTGTCAAGATATGGAATGTGCTTAGACATTCATTCGGATCAAGGCTCGAATTTCCAGTCAAATCTGTTTAAGGAAGTGTGTCGCCTATTGCAAATAAATCAAACACGAACCTCTGGTTATAGAGGCATGGCTAATGGTGCTCCAGAGCGGTTCAACCAGGTGCTCCAAAATATGATTACAACTTATGTGAATGATAATCAAACTAACTGGGATGACGATTTGAATCTTATTACGTCAGCATATCGTAGCTGTGTGCATGATGCGACTGGATTTACACCAAACATGCTAATGTTGGGTCGGGAAGTGACTATACCAGCTGAAATATCGTTGGGCTGCATAGTGACAAGGAATACCCCAGACAGTTCAGTGGAATATGTTAATAAACTTCAGGAGAAACTATCTTATGTGTATCAAATTGCCAGAGAGACACTCAAGAAAAATGCAGTTCGCCAGAAGAAGGATTATGATTCACGAATCAGTAAACATAATTATAAAGTTGGGGACTTAGTGTTGTGCATTAATACTGGAAAATGTAAAGGACTATCAAAGAAAATTACACCAAATATATGGGAAGGACCTTATCAAATTCAAAGAAAAATCAGTGACCTTTTGTTCACATTGAAACAAGGTAGGAGATCACAGGTTAAAGTTGTACATCATGACAGATTGAAGCCATACACAGGCAACAGATTCCCTGACTGGTGCATTCGAGGTCAAGATGTTAACCTGCTGCCGACACCAGAGAACAAAGGAAATAAGAACGCTAAGCAGGTATCATCCCAGACTGCTAACAAGGTCAAGAAAGATGTCGTTAAGCCCCGCAGAAGTCTTCGACAAAGAAAGCCAATTCACTGTTACCAAAGCTAGTGCTGGACAACAGCCTGATTTAATGGCCATTAAGCTGATAAGGTGGACAATTAATGGTTAGATGTTTACATTTCCCTGCAGTTCAACTTTGAATTTGCAGATCAGAACTGAAATCTGTCAGCGCATTTCATCTCATTGAGCAGGAATCTGGATAATTCTACATGTGTGTGCCTCCACTGTCAAAATTGGAATATATAGTGTGTGTTTTCCTCATGTGTTTAGTGATTTAATTCCAAACCGATGACTTCTGGAATATATTTTGTGTTAATTTGGTTTAATCAGTGTTTCCAGAGTGTTTGAAGAATTCCATGGATTTAACACAGTGCACACATGGAATTAATTCTTTTTCAGAATCAAACAATTGCGCCATATTCTTATAGCATTGTTTATAATATAAAAATATGTTCATTTAATAGTAAGGCGCACAGGACAATTTAGCAGGACGACTGCTACTACAAGTTTCATAAACATTTTAAATTTGAAGTGCCTATTTTACAGATTCATATTAAAATGTTAATTTAAAGTAATGATTAAAAGGCACTTAATGCGGATGCATATCAGGACGTTTGTGTGATAGTGATATGTGTGATTGTGTGAATTCGTGTAATGGAGTATTAAGACTTTCTGTTCTAGTAATAAGTTGGACGATGAAAGAAGAGTTTGTGGATTTGCTTATTAAACAGTGGTTTACTATGCATAGGACTACACATGTTTATTCATGTTTTCATATACCAAACTCTTACAATGTTTTAAGTATAATGCATGAAATTGGAGAATAAGTTTTCAAAGGATTTTCTTCTTTGAATGTGTTTCCGGATAATTAAAGAGGGTACTGCTAATGCTTCATTATTTTGATGCACAAGTCTTTTGTATTTTGTATTGAGAAGTGAATTTGCAGTACAAGTAATTTTAAAGGGATGTTTCTTGTAATGTTATGTAGTCATTTACTAGTAATATTCCTTGCTGTGGAGAAGGTTTCTAATCTTAGGATTAATAATACATAGTATATTTGTAACTGTAGATTTTTGTAGTTTTATTATATTGATATCAAGTGTTTGAGTATACACAACTTACATGTAGTGAGTGTGAGACTGGTTCTTTAGTCATTTTTACAACTATTTGGCTTAATTGGGGACAATTAAGAAGCTAAGGGGAGGGGAGTGTTGTATTTTTAAGTACTAGAAATAAATTAAGACTGCTTTCTTTGATGCCATCTTGGTATGGTGGAAATCAGTTATCTGAACAGGGTATGTTGTCATCGTTTACCATCATAAATTAGCAAAGACTGGTCTGTTCTGTTGCTCGGCAGAGTCTGTTTGGGTGAACTTTCAACAGTTGCCTTCATAAATATTAATTAATGAAGGTAACTTCATGTTATGCTGTTTTGTCTTTTAACAGTTATTATAATAAACAATGATTGTAGTGACAAGACTGTGTTCTGGAAATATAAATCGCTTAGCAGTTATCCTAATAAATATTAGGGGCGTATCATTGTCAATCCACACCTTGGTAATACCCAAATATGGGAGAGTAACCAGATTCGTATAAAAGCCAGGAACACGCAGAATCTGGGAGGAGTTGGGAGTTGAGCTTGGACATGGAATGATGTGAGGAGTTTGAGTGAGAGTTATTCATGAACTATATTGGTGTATATATTTATTATCGTAGAGTGTAAATAAAATGTAGAGTGTATATTCTGTTGTGTGACGTTTGAAGATATGAACTACTCGCCCTCACATTCTAATTTTTGTAACAAAAGCTATCACTTAACATTTTACAATACTTAACACGTGATTTTGTTGAGACATATATAGAACGCATAAAATTTAGTATCTTGCCTCTAATTCCCAATTGTATAAGCTTTAGCCAAAGGTTATCACGTATTACATAATCAAAAGCCTTCGAAATATCAATAAATGCACAGTATAGATGTTTACCTGTATTCAATATATGATATATAAGGCAATGCAATACAAATATATTGTCACTTGTACCCATTTGTGTCTAAATCCTGACTGTGCCTCAATGTATACATTATATTTTTCGGACCAATTCGACAGACGTGAATTTAAAATTCGTCTAAATAATTTGCCAAGTGTACTGAATAACGTTATACCCCTGTAATTGTTTACATCATTCACATTTCCTTTCTTATGTAGGGGAACAACATATCCATCTGACCATTCATTTGGGAAATAGCCTATTTCAAAAATCTTATTAAACAATGATTCTAAGAAAGGATGTAATTCGGCTTTACCGTATATAAAACATTCATTTAAGTAATCATCTGGTCCACCGCATCTATTAGTTTTCAAGTTACTAATGTCTTCTAAAATTTCATCAGACGTAAAACATCCGTTGAGCTCATCAAAC
>CM051031.1:23470710-23485710 GCA_027627225.1 Congeria kusceri | reverse complement strand
AGCAAATACCTACAATAGTTATCCAACCGTCCGTTTGAAAATAAACCTACTTAATTTGTTTCATGTACAAGGAAATAACTACTCGCCTCGCCTCACTGCAACCAATATGCATGTTCTATCGACTTGTCAAATGTAGTTATAGAAACAAATAAACATTTAAAAGGGCCCCTAGCAATTTATGTCGGTCAGTTAAAACTTTGTCCGAAGGAAGGGAGATCGTTAACTATTCAACGAGTCATAAAAATTATACATAAAACAAAATCGTAAAATAATGTTTCATAAGTTCACTTGTTTTTAATATTTATTATGACAAAGTAAATAATAAAATAAGTAATACAATAATTGTAACAAGAAATGTCTTTAAAAAAGACAACCAGCGTTGAAATTAATATTGAGCTGTCTTTCTTTAGCCCGAAACATAATACAAGAGGGACAAGATGATCGGTTACGTGACTTCTCGGAACCCAGCTTTTTAGTCCCCACTAAGGAGTCTTCTCGGACTGCAGATTTTTTGGACACCATAAGATAAACTTATCGGACCAAAAATTAATTTGAGAAAAACTCAAACATTATAAATATGTGTAACGTGAATAACGCAATCGTACCTTCCATGTGGTGATAAATGAACAACCTAAATGGCATAAATGCTATTAATTTGCGTTACTATAATTGTTACATAAATTAGCATTGTTAGAAAATAATTGCGTCAATGAATGGAAATTACTATATATCAGACGAGTGTACATTGTTATGTTTAATAATTAATATACTATACGTATCATTAGTTTTGCAAATAGTGTATTCATGCTACGCAAATGAAGTAAAATTAACTTGAACAACATTTCAACGTTTTAGGAGACTTCTTACACCACATTTTATTCATAGAAAGATGTTAAAAAATGTTAGAGATTGAATAACATCTACTAGAGAAGTTGATAGAAAGGTGCAACTATAAATAATTCTTTATAACACGCAACCGCAATTCAAATATAAAATAACATGCACAGGAAGTTTATAAATGTAAATTCCCCATTTATTTAAATTCTCGGGTTTATGATTCTCCGGACGCTAACTGATGACTGAACGTATATTAACACAGCTATACCTCGCGCTATTTTTAAAATGATGCAAACCTTAAAATTTCTCCGGAGTGTGTTAGAATATACCATTTCATACCGATCTTCAACGAATATCTACGTTCGGCTCCGAAACGTTTCAGAGCACATATATCGGTCAACCAATGGGATCATTGTCAATGCTATATATAGAGCGTGCCGTTGATGTAGGCTAAACAAAATAATTATTTCATTATGTGAATGAATATTGCATTCTGTTAATGACATACAAAAAGTAAAATTGTTCATAATTACGTTTAGTTCTAGAGTGTATGTCGAAGATATGTTAAAACTATTTTAACCGCTTTTGTAAACACATATAAATTTTAATCCTTAAGAAATATGCAACAGTTATTGGTAGACATGAAACCATTTTTGTAAGTTTGCATTCCCTAAACCTAGAAAAGTTGCCCAATTCTATTGGCATTCAGTTTTCCCGCTGCATAAAATTATCGCAAGAAATCTAGGTCAAAACTGGTATTAGACAGCTACGCCGAACAAAATAATTAATCAGGCCCCACACAACAAATAAGCTAACATGAGTCGGCGATAACGAGACGAAAAGGTTAGGATTATAATGTCTTTGTTTCTTATCGGCTCGCTTCGTGACCCATTTTGTTCGTTTCAATTCGTGGTAAAATGAAAAGTTATACATTTTTCAACACCACACATAAACACATTAACTTGCATCGCCAATACATTGGCGTAGTCGCTGGTGCGGCAGGGGCGGCGGTCGCCGCCCCAATATTACGGCAAATCGCCGTCATATTAGATACTCGCTGCTCCAATAGACCATTTCATACCGATCTTCGCCGAATATCTACGTACGGCTCCGAACGGTTTCCGAGTAAAATACTTCTCAGAGATCGGTCAACCAATCGCTGAATGGAGCCAACGATAACTAAAATTAAATTTCAGGCATAAACAAAGCACGTGTCCGAGCTGCTGTGTGTCCTAGAAATATAAAAATGCAAACTTTATGCAAAGTCAAAGGCTGCCCAGTTAAAGGATCTGGAAATAATATTAAAATACTCTGATTTCATGTTATACTGTCGAGATGATAACAAAATACTAATCAGTTATCGTCTGGTTACAAGGTTTATTTACCAACGATAGCAGCCGCTTTGATTTTATAAATAAAAAGTTAAAAATAGATCACACTGGGGAGGATAATCGGCTATGCACAAAGCATATCATACTTAATCAACTAATACACTGTAATATATTACACATAATACGTTTCCAAATAGCATTTAGTCGAGCTATCCTCTATTACTTCTGGAAAAAAAAAAAAATCTACATTTTAATACCTATGATAATAATGTGTTTCTTTGATTATTGACAATGACCTTCATTTTTTAAAATAGATCAACACGTGGACATATCCAATAAACAGTTCATAGGAATCTTCCCACATTGACCTGAAGTCTGCATTGATGTCTAAGAAACATTATATGATGGCCGAAATAGTGAACTTTTACAACAATGACGATAGTTTCCCCCTAGAATATGCGTGTTTAAGCTCAATATAGTAAGATTTTTCAACAGAAATTGGAAATTTTAAGCTTGAATAATATGCTTAACGTGTTTGAATATTAGCTCCAGGATTTCATTGGCTGAAAAAGTCGCATGGTGAATCGTCACGTGACTTGTTCTACGAAATTTTACGAATATTTCCGATCCCCCTGTGAAATGGTGTATATTCCAACGTCGCCTCAAGCGCAGGTGCCAAACAAATTGACAACACTGAAGACTGGTTCGACATGCACAATTAACAGAGTGCCACATGTTGGCAGTCTAGGGGAATTAACGTTTGCGGATAGCCGCCTGGTATTAATTGCACTGGTATCAAGCCCCGCCGTTATATTATTCTAAGTCTCACCTGATATATTACAGAAGACCAGGCAGTAACCTGTTATTCTCTATTTATCAATGACTTCGAACGCTGCATAGTCGACTGCTTTCCTCCGCGATGTTTAGTTTCAGAATTTGATCCTACACTGAAAGCTGTGAATTACCCGACCCTTTTAGTTTGTTTTAAACATATTATGTTATAATCACATTCTTCATCAAAACGATGGATGCATTTGGGAACGTTCATGATATTCAAAACGACACTTCTTACTGTTGCATAATAATAACTGAGTTAAAATCATCGTGCTTTCTACCGTCGTATTTCAGAAGCGAACAACTACAAACGGCTTGAAGGCGTTTTGTGCATTCTATTTTTGTCTTTACTTTGTATGCTAAGACAAAATATTGCATCTGGAAATAAAGCACATTTAAGTACTTTTTCATTAATAAAACAGCTCAACTAGAAGTGTGTTGTGTACGATTTTTTTTTTTCAAGTTTTATTCAACATACGATGATGAAAGTGACAATAAAACTTGACAGCAAACAGAAAAACACAAAGTGGTGAAGGAAACACTTCATTATGAAATAAATCAGCACGTACTAGTGTCGACATTTGCATCGTTTATTAGTGTTGTGTAACCTAAACCAGCTGTCAAGCCAGCGTATATACATGCACTTGAGTTTCCTCTTGTACAGACGAAAACTATTTGTTTATTAAAAACAAGCTTATTGCGCGTTTAAAGGCAAGGTTTTTTTCTTAACTTTAATTCCATTTTAAATATAAATATATATTAATTAACTTTATTTTGCTACTTGTATTTATGCCACTATATCTGTTGTAAGACCGTACAAACACACTTTAAAGTGAGAATAGATCTACAAATCATGTACTGAATATGAAAAGCTTATTGAAGACGCAATTGTCAATGAGGCAGGCCAAATGTATGGGAGAGAATTAACGTTACAAATAAGGTAAAGGGGAACAAACAATCCAGGGGTAAAGTCAGCTTTTGCGGGAAAGAGCATGATTTTAAAGACATTTGGCTTGGGGATGACGCCTTTATTCGGCCCCTGCTATATAAGGTAAAAAGCCCTGGTACGATACATCTGTAGTTTAGACATAGTCAAATATTTAGCAATACTTGTATTTAAAACGTATGGTCGTTTTTTTAACAATTTGCTTTTTTTATGAACATTTGTGCGTGTTTTGTTCAATTTACTTAATTTATACTAACGTATTATTTTGTCTTTATATGCATACTACTACTAATACTACTACTTCTGCTGCTGCTACTACTACTACTACTACTACTACTACTGCTGCTGCTATTACTACTACTAGTACTACTACTACTACTAATAATAATAATAATAATAATAGTAATAGTTTAAACTCGATTTGCTATTTATTATACATTTATCTCGTTATTGAAACACGATACGGAGAGCCTTTAAATGATTTGAATGAAGTGGATTGCCTCGAGGCACACATTGACATTTTAAATGTTTCATATTCCTTCCGTATTAACTGTCAACTTCGTAATTTTAAACAATTTTCTACGGTATCCTTTTTGGCCAGTTTCAATTTCGCTCTGTACAAGACGGAGACGATGCGACAACGCGACATTTTAATTTTAAGACGACATTCGCATCGGGTGACATTCTGCCCTCGGGTTGACAATATAAATGTCACACACGTTGCCATATGGTATTTATATAATATCGTCCTCAAAGAATATAATAATTATTTTATTATACCTAAAATAACCGACATTTTAAACATGTTCGATTATCATAAACATTTAGGTCTGTGCACTCCTTTAATGTTCTTTTTTTCCAGAAAGCTAAATTGTGATGTAAGATATACAAGCAGGAAACTTCATTTAATTACTATAGTTTGGCAATACAATAATTGAACATTATCATAATTGCTTTCATTCACATACCAATATTGCAGCAAAGAAAATAATTTCACATTATTATTAATTGATGTAATTCACCTATCAATATTGCAGCAAAGGAAATAGTTTAACTTAAAATTGCTAAATTCACATCAATAAACTTGCAGCAAAGGAAATAACTTAACATGATCATAATTGATGTAATTAACATACCAAGATTGCAGCAAAGGAAATAACTTAACATGATCGTAATTGATGTAATTCACATACCAATATTGCAGCAAAGGAAATAACTTAACATTATCATAATTGATGTACGGTAATTCACATATCAATATCACAACAAAGCAAATAACTTAACATTATCATAATTTCTGTAAATCACATATCAATATTGCAGCAAAGGAAATAGTTTAACTCAAAATTGCTAAAAATCCCATATCAATATTGCAGCACAGGATTATCGAGACTGCAGCAAAGGCACAAGTTAGTGCCGACATCGTTCTACTGTCATCATGATGCCGTTTTCAGCGCGCAATATAGTCTGCAGCATTCGGCTCACCGTGAACCCGGATACCAACCGAAACCGGAAACTGAAAGCATAATAGTTTTAACTGCATTAGACGTGTAATTAAATATCTGAAACAAAAATCGTAAAAAATGGTATAAAATGAAGGTCCCTTCAAACGCGTTGACGGGAGCAATCAGGCACTTATAGAAGACAATTCCATTCGTATATTAGTTATGTTGTAAGAATACACAATTTAGGTCGTAAAATGTTTCTTACTTATGGAGAAGCCTCGCAATGACCACCTGAAAGATGACCATGCCAAAATGATACGCAATACATTTCCTGAAAGAAAACAAAACACAAGGTTAAAACACCTGGTTTAGTTGACATTTCTACCAAGTTATTAGACCACTGCCAAAGGCAAAGGCATGATTTGAAATGTTTTTGTTTTCCCGAATCGAGCAAATACATTTTCTGTATAAACGCATATTCTGATTAATTGTATGGAATTAAAATGTTTACAGAAGTGGCCTAAATAATTATGGGAAAAAATATTTTTAAGAGCAAATCGTTCAGCGATGTTTTCTATTAAGAGCAAATCGTTCAGCGATGTTTTCTATTAAAAGCAAATCGTTCAGCGATGTTTTCTATTACATGTAGCTAACATTGAACACGCAGTATGCATCACCTTGGACCTGCAGAAAAAGGGACGAACTGAAAAGGGTCCATCTTAGCACAGTTCTCCTTGGTGAATCGTTCCGGTTTGAACTCCCAGTGGTCGGGACCCCAGACCTCCTCGTTGTGATGAAGCATCCAGATATTGATCTAGTAACAGTGTAAACAGACGCTCGGTAATTTGCAAAAAGAAAGCTGTACATTCCCTGGGGTTATTTTCAAGTGTTTATATATGTTAATGAAAGTGATTTAATTCAACTTTACTATTGTGAAACATTAATGTGAACAAAGACGAAATTAAAACGTCTTAAAATAGATATCATAAACAATAGGACGTGATGGAGTTACCGAGATCATGGTTCCAACTGGAACGGTCACGCCATCAACGTCAAAACCCTTCGATGTTTCAATGGCCAGGAAAGGAATTGGAGGAAACATTCTGAGACCTTCTTTTATAGACATAGTCAGATATTCGAGTTTCGGTAAATCTGACCTGGAAAGAAAAACATAAAGTCTGATGAAGTTTTATCTTTTTTCTTAGTCCGCACAGGCTAATCCAGGATGGCACTTTCCGAGTTTATGGTATTTTCTGTTTCAAGGAAGTCTCTTCTTAACATAAAAGCACTGTAGACTGCATTGGCTAATTCGGGACGACACTTTACGTACATGCATTAAGCCCGGTTTTTCCGCGACACGCCTTAAATATTAAACTGTGGCCTATGGAATGTGGGTTTAATAATAAAAGCATCTAAACTAATTACAGATTGTTCCATAAAATTTTTAATGGAATATATGTCATGTTTTATGACCAGAAACAAGAATTTACTTCTTTATTACATATGGGCATTTAAGTAAATTAATACCATTCAACTTCATCTCTATCTCCCAAAACTCCGTTCACCTCCCGTCTGCAGCGTTCCTGAATCTCAGGATGTTTCGCTAACATGTACAGAATCCACGAAATGGAAGTGGAAGTAACGTCATGAGCTGGAATTGAATACAGTCCACTGACATTCGCCGTGAAATTGTTGGCAATCATGAGTAGACCGAAATCTAATGTTTACCGTTGACAATCATGAGTAGACCTAAAGCTAATGTTTTCCGTTGGCAATCATGAGTAGACCTAAAGCTAATGTTTTCCGTTGGCAATCATGAGTAGATTTAAAGCTAATGTTTTCCGTTCCCGTCCTAATATGTGTTAATTTTGTGGCTACTCGCGATACGTTGCTATGCTCTTAGTACGTACCTGGGATATGTCTATACTCAATTGTTTTTGTGTTTACAACCAAAACTAAATGTACATCTAAACGTATGGATAAATTATGTCAAGAAATCGTTCAAAAGCAGATATTCCTTTGGACAAAGATCATCTACCCTCAGATTCACTATTTGTCGTTGTTAATCCGACATTTAATCACGCGATCGTCAGCCCAAAACTAAAAAAATCATTATTATCTTTGAGTCAACGTAGTCTTTACAAATACATGCTAGTTATACCTTTGTTCTATCTGAAATCCGATTATAATTAAAGTGTGTTCAAATCTGAATAAATCACTGATATATAAACCGGTATATAACCCAACGTTGCTCTTGTTAAACGCATACAGACATACTAAATTGGTTCAATTATAAAATATATATATCGACCTTGAAGGAATCCGTCGACTTCATGCCTGATTTCCAAGAATGAAAGACCTGCGTCATTCTCATCCTTCGCTGTGAGTAATGTAACTAACAGGTCCAGCTCATGCCCTTCTGTGACGGAATTTCGGCTTTCCTGAGCAACAAACTACCATGTCACAAAACTATTGCAACACGTGTGCGTTATATGAATATTATACGCGTTATCGTATGTCCGTGTACAACTTCTAAATATTGAAATATGAAGGGTAACTTGCACTGCATTTACAAATGATTTACATTGTAGTCGTTTGCCTTCTGCCGTTTGTATAATCGATCCGATTCTCTGTCTTGAACTTGTAGATCGTTCTAAGGCTAATCCGGGAAGTCACTTTCCGCTTTTATGGTATTTTCTGTTTCAAGGAAGTCTCTTCTAAGCATTAATCCACTGTAGGCGGAAAGCGCCGTCCTGGATTAGCCTGTGCAGACTGCACAGGCTAATCCGGGACGACACTTTACGCACATGCATTAAACCTGGTTTTCTCACGACGCGCCTCATATATAGATTACTTTAGAATAGGCAAAACGGCACAGCTGCTGGTAAAAAGGAATAATGCAGAATATATAATAATGTAAATAAATTAATTTATTAAGAAATGTTCTCAGTGCGAATGGTTTATTTAGGGAGTAAGTTTTCTTACAATCTCAGCCTGCCTTTCTTTAATGATACCCTCCGAAAACGCATGTACAAAGTCGCAGTTTCGTTTGAACGTCTGGCCCATCTCTGTCCGGTAGAAGATGAAACTTGGTATTATGAAGGGGGTCCTGAAATCGGTCATTAGCATTCCTGACCCTTCGGTTTATATATATATTCCGCACGCTCTTCGACCATAAATTAAATTTCGTAGGTTTCTGTTCTTATTTGCACTTTGCAGGACCATATGTTTCGCAAATCATATTTTTCACATCTGTGAAAAATAGGACTTCATTCTTCACAGGAGTGAAAATTGAGATCTTATTCTTCACAGAGCACAGTTTTATTCTTCACATTTTCTGTGAGTTTGTGATCGTATCCAGTTTTTGATATGCAATGAAATCATATTCTTATGTGATCGTCACGCATACCTCGTTTTGGGCCAATCACATTCTTCATACTTAAAATGTGACAAATGAGATCCTATTCTTCACAGGTGTGTGAAAAATATGATTTGTGAAAAATATTATCCTACAGCGCTATGTAAACGTGACATCTTTAAATGCTATCATGATGTATCCATGCTGATGGCATTTACAGCTGTTTCTGCAATGCCAACCTCGAACATATTGACACTACCATAATGTGCCCAAAATCGGCACAATACATATTATGTAATTCTCAAATATGTAAATATGCTGTTTCTTTGTTTTAATATTTTATTTAAAAAAAAGTATATTTACAGTTTATGGTTCACAGATTGGCAAATTGACAATTTTCACATTTATTGTCATAGATCCCAAAACAGAAAACTGCACTATATATAAACAAGCGAAATGACTCTACTGACAAAGAAATATATTGGAAATATAGTGTCGTTTATGAAATGTCATCAATTGAAATGGATACAATTATAAAGCGTTTGTATGGCTTTTCGCCGGTATTTCGGAAAACACGCGTATCACTTACATAGCGTTAAAAATTCACCACAATGATCGGCAGTTAGAAAAGCCGAGTGGTTACATCGATAGACTTTTAATCCGATCGGACGTGGTTTGAGTCCAGGCGAAAGCAATTTCTTTTATCAAATAAAATTCTTTATGTCATATTTGTTTATGGTCAGTCCAACTTCTTTAGTTTTTGCAGTAATGAAATTAAATGACATTTTTCAAAAATACGAAAATATGTGAACAAGTTCATTTAACTTCCAGTCATACCTACCTCAGTCTTGTAGCGTTGATTTCTGTTAGCTCGTGTACTTTTTCGACGAACTGCCTACCCTCTCTGTAAATATTACGATTGACATTGAAGACCCGTTGTGAATGTTGATTTGTTAGAAGTATGCGCTGCGCTGGTAAATATATCTTGATAGGAAGAACATGTTTAAGAAGCGAGTTATATTATGTGAATATCGTGTGAAATTTATAAACTCAATTTGATCTAGTTGGATATATATAAACTTGCCGACACATTGGGTCCAGCCCATTGTAAACTCCCATAGGTAGATTATGGGGACGGACCCAGTAATCGTAGGGCGTACTCCTAAACTAGCAACAATTTGGGCTCGAACCCTAACCCTAAACCTAACCCTAGCCTAATATATATAATGATCAATACACGTAGCGCCCAGAAGCGCCCAATAAAATTTGAGCGTTCTTAACACTGTAAATGTCACTCGTCTTAAACAGAGATTTTTACATAAACATGAATTAAACAATAGTCAAATTTATAGCAGATTAGTAAATTACACAATAATAAAGATGACTGTTACCTTTAAATCAAATATTAATGAAGGCATATGTAGTAATAAGCGATTATGTCGAATAACAATACAGTCAAAATCTTGTAGTCATTGTAAACTACCCACAACGCACTTGTATAAGGTCAAAAGTTCAACTTCCTGTTTATCCAAAATGGCGAACATATAAACAGACGTTTTTACCATGTAAAACTATTCAAGGATTTAACAATTAATTACGAAATGACAAAGGTAACTATTGGTTGTAATAATATCTGCATACAATATAGCATCTAATTAATCCATTCAATAACATTGACATTCATATTAAATAATGAAAATTCTAAAAAAAATCACATCAACATTGTACACATGTTTACATGTAAAAACTGGGGCATGACATTATATATATATATATAAGCACCTAGTATTGATCGAACGGCGACGCATTTATCCAAAAGAGAAAATGCCAACTGTATTATCAAATTATTTTTGCTTCGTCTATGCCAGCATAAAGGCACTATCGGAACTGGCATCTCATTTGGATTGTACGAGAGTACATGTACACTCCCAACAAACCGTTTGTGGGGTAGTTTTGATAATGAACTACATATATTGATAAAAAAATTAAAATGATCAAATACGTACTCGCTGAACTGAACGTTCTTGTTGCAAGACATTAGACTTCTTATTACGGTGTCCAAAATACAGAGACCAGTGTGCACATACACGTCAAACTCTTGCTTCTCATCCGCAAAACCCGACAGTTTGGTCTGAAAATCAATGAAGATATGACATACGGAATAATCATAATGTACGAAAGCATTAAACAAGTGAAAACAGCAATATTTCTTATCGATATTTTGTTTTGCACGTTTGTTGTCAGATCTAACCATTATAAAATGAGTTCCTATGGTTAGTAGCTGATGTTGTTGGTTTATTTGTCCGGTTTTAATCCTTATGAAAAAATAAAATAAAACAAACAAACTAATGACCAAGCTAAATTATATAATTTTCATTATATGTAAACATATTTTTTAATACTTTAACAATAACATCTATTACTCTTCGAGGACTGTCGTGCAAAATACGAAAATTACACATTCGATGTATTAGATGTACAAGACGAATATTTGTCCTTTTGTTTGGATGTAATTTGTATAAACATGTTCTGCATAACGTGAACTATGTATTCGCCTTCGACTTTGTGCCCAAGCAAATCACTGTTTAACGGCTATTACAAAATATGTTGCAGATCATGAGGATATAGTTTTGCGCGCGACTGACGGAAACAAACATACTCCTCGCAGATATTACTTCTTCCTTTGCGTTCTTCAGTAACCACTGCCACCTCGAGTTGCATTATTGGTCCAGGTATATATATATTAAGAGTTAAAAATTTAATGAAAACCAAAAAGAAAGTAATAAACAAAAGCCATAACAATGCAAGCATGTTGGGGTGTCCTCGTTCATTTTTCTGCTCGTCCACAACTTGAATTCGCGCCATGTGATTGGACTATGGTCACGTGGAACTTTGTGCCGGCAGGGATATAAATCGAGCTATGCTCGAAACCAATAATATCTCTTTTGGGAAACAGTTAATTATTATTCAGAGTACATGTCACGCAACATATAGTTCGAATAATTCAGTGCTGAAATACTAACCAGATATTCCGTGGCGGATTCGTTACAGCTTGTCAAATATGTTTGTATTTTTGTGGAATGAAAGATGTTTGTCAGCAGACGCCGGTTCCTGGCCCACTTGGCGCCATTGGTGAATGTAAGTCCGCACCCTGTCCAGTCCATCAGGGTCTTGTATCCGGCAGTTATGTTCATCGGCTTCGGCTCTGTAAAATATGGTTATAGTTTAAGAAGTAATAGTAGTAGTATTAGTAGTAGTAGTTGTTGTTGTAGTAGTAGTAGTAGTAGTAGTAGTAGTAGTAGTAGTAGTAGTAGTAGTAGTAGTAGTAGTAGTAGTAGTAGTAGTAGTAATAGTAGTAGTAGTAATAGTAGTAGTAGTAGTTTTTTAGTTAGTTTTAGTTTATTTTCATAAGTTTTCATAAGTTCCATTACGTCCAAAGACCCATGAGGACAACATATTTACATAAAGCAATATGGCAGGACAGAGTATAGAACCGAAATAACTACACAAGTACATGTATACAATGTTTGTTGCTTATGGAGCATACAATTATGACAAACTGTAAAATACGTTGGAGATGGAGATGGCGCAATCATATTTTACTAAACAGGATAATAATAGAGTAGTGTAACATATAAGGTGGACATATAACTATAAAGAGACATATGTCATAGAAATATGCATACGCTTGCGAGCCTAACAATTTCAAATACATATAAGTCACATGATTAGGACATCTCAGTTTAAGTTAAGTTTAAATCTCATTACATACTTACAGTTACAAAAAGAATAACAACAGCCTGGTTAGTAATATTAGTCATATAAGGACTGATTTCTTAACTCAAAGCAATAAAATATATAAGCCCCTAAATTTCTAAGCAATTTTGTGTTTTTTGTTTAAAGTAGTTGTATGAATTGTTGCATATTTGGCCTGGTGCGAAAATATCTGGGTATATATTTAGCACGTAAATCATTATATAAAACACATTCCATAATAAAGTGATATTCATCTTCTAACGTATTACATACAAAGCATGTTCTGTTTTCAACTGGTGTGGCTTCTGGTCTATTCCATCGGCCTGTTTCTATATGTAATCTATGAGATGAAACACGTAATTTTGTAATACACATTCGAAATTTTTTGCAGTTAACTAGAATCAGGTAGTCATGGTATTCAAAAGACTTGATGTTATTATACAATAGGGCTCTACTAGACTCACTCAATCGACTTGACCAGTTTTGTACAAAAGCGTCTTTTAGACGTTGGTTAACGATTGATAAAAACACTTTAACATCTCCAACGCCTTGCATCATCCACACATCGTTAAAGCCTAAGGAACAGAGGAGCATTTTAACTTGTGAGCACCAATTTTTTAACATTGTGTAAACTGCTTTAACAAATGTATTTTCATTACACTGTAATAGTTTTAGCCAATATTTAATAATGTTATAATACCTCATAGTCTGCATAGAAAACCTACCCAGTTCACCATAAATAAAGTCATTTTGTGTACTCTTTTTAACGCAAAAGAATACTTTTGCAAAATTGCAAATGAATACGTTCAAAAGCTAGGCCTTTATTAAAGCCCCAAATTTCGCAACCATAATTCAAGATAGGTACAATAAGTTTTTCAAATAAGTCTAGTCTGTGGTTGATGGTTACTTCTGTAAATTTGTATTTATTCATTTTATATAAGGGCTTGTCCAGAAAGAGTGTTTTGTGCTTCAGTGCTTCAGTGAATGAGCCACCAGTAGTAAAAACTATACCTAAATATGTGAATTTGTTAACAATTTCTATCGGATTAGTTTTATATATGGATTTTAGACTCTGATGGTTTCTACCACCTTTACGAAAAATCATAACTTTTGTTTTCGTCGTATTAACGAGGAGTTTCCATTGGTTACAATATTGTTCAAGTAGATTAAGACTGATTTGTAGTTCTTCACTACTATTAGCAAAAATTACAATATCATCAGCATAGAGAATTGAAAACATTTTGAACACGTTAACGTCAATACCCGATAGGCCACTGTGAACGTATATGTCCTCAATGTCGCTTAAGAGCATGGCAAACAAAAAAGGGCTTAAACATTCGCCCTGTCGGACTCCGAGCATACATGGAAAGCTATCACTTAACATTTTACAATACTTAACACGTGATTTTGTTGAGACATATATAGAACGCATAAAATTTAGTATCTTACCTCTAATTCCCAATTGTATAAGCTTTAGCCAAAGGTTATCACGTATTACATAATCAAAAGCCTTCGAAATATCAATAAATGCACAGTATATATGTTTACCTGTATTCAATATATGATATATAAGGCAATGCAATACAAATATATTGTCAATTGTACCCATTTGGGTCTAAATCCTGACTGTGCCTCAATGTATACATTATAATTTTCGGACCAATTCGAGAGACGTGAATTTAAAATTCGTCTAAATAAATTTGCCAAGTGTACTGAATAACGTTATACCCCTGTAATTGTTTACATCATTCACATTTCCTTTCTTATGTAGGGGAACAACATATCCATCTGACCATTCATTTGGGAAATAGCCTATTTCAAAAATCTTATTAAACAATGATTCTAAGAAAGGAAGTAATTCGGCTTTACCGTTTATAAAACATTCATTTAAGTAATCATCTGGTCCACCGCATCTATTAGTTTTCAAGTTACTAATGTCTTTTAAAATTTCATCAGACGTAAAACATACGTTGAGCTCATCAAACATACATGTAAACTCGTCACGTTTATATCGATCAATAAAATGAAATATGTCTTCATCTGGCATAAAGAATTCAGACTGTGGATTGTTCACTGCTTTGAAATACTTCTCAAAGTCATTCAAAGGCACTGTGGAAGATTTTACATTGGCACAACCCTTTAACATATCCCAGTATAATTTGGCGTTACGATATCGAGCATTCGTTAATTCGCCTGTTTTACTTTTATCATAGTCGTATCTACATTTGCGTATACAGGTTTTATAGTGGCTTCTTGCATTGACCATATTTATTCTATTTACATGAGATTTATTTGTACGGTAAATATTAAGCATACGATAACACGCGTCTCTTTTCATAAAACATTCTTCGTTAAACCATTTATTGTTTATAGTACACTTTTTATCTGACTGCGTGTTTGCAATATTTAAATTCTTCTTGAATAATGGTGACATAACGTTATCCATACAAAGCTTAAAATTATCAATGCATGTAGTTATATCAGCTGGATTAA
>CM051031.1:23455710-23468210 GCA_027627225.1 Congeria kusceri | reverse complement strand
TGCATGTGCGCAAAATGTCGTCCCGGATTAGCATGTGCAGTCCGCACAGGCTAATCAGGGACGGCACTTTCGGCTTTTATGGTATTTTCTGTTTTAAGGAAGTCTCCATAAACATAAATCCACTGTAGGCGGAATGTGTCGTCACGGATTAAGCCCGGCTTTCCCACGACGCGCCTCATTTATAATAATAAATGATATATATAAAAAAAAACACGTACAGGTACATTTATGTGATATTAAGCCATTATATATATGGTTAAGAAGTATATAATAACAGTGCATATATAATGAAACATATTGACAGACATCACCGAAATATAGCAATTTACGGTTTGACAATGTTGCAAGGGAGTCGTGAAATATCTACATCTCATTTAGATCAATATCCCTATTTCAGTGCACATTTATACACCGCCACATTAGTTTTGGCAGCATTCTAAACAAATGCACTAATCAATACGGTGCGCGTATTCTCTCTGACTCGTTTAAATATCTGTACATGTTATAACAACAACTATAACATGATACTCATTAATCGCTGATTTTTCTATAGACAAAGAAAAAAATTATCGTTGTTAAACTACCCAATTAACAACGCAAAAGCAGTCCCGATTCTGAACGGAGCATACTAAAATGTAGTTCTCAATACAATTGCAACAGTATTTGTCAGATCATGTTAGAATCGAAATAATGTTCGCATTATCGATGTTTATCGGCCAATGAACAACTTTTTGTCGTTCTGATGCGTGGCTATTAAACTACTCGGGCTAACGCCCTCGTGGTTAAATTCTTACGCATCAGAACTCCAAATCGTTGTTTAGTGGCTGATAAACAACTGTAAATCGCAAATTATTTCTTAAATAAAATACTCACATTTCCGAAGCTTCCCCATAGCCAATGACGCCCGCTAGGACCCGGGAGTTTACCGAATACTTTATCGGTTTTTATTCGCCACAGAATAAATTGGACAAGTTTTCCCACAGCAACCAAAATACTCACTAGAAGAAGTGTCTCCAGAACAAATACCACGAATGGCTGACTGCTGGAAAACATTGTCCCGAACACCATCGCTCTGTAAATTGTATTAATAGTTTAATTCAAGACCCGCGTATACATATAAATTTATTTTTTTGTATCGTTATTTAGCATCTTGCATGGTATCCGCAGCAATTTACAACATTCCGCTACTGTATTATATTGTATTGCATCATATCGTATCGTATTGAATTATGTTGTATTGAATTGCGTATGGTATTATACTGTATCGTATCGTATTTAGGTTGAAATTCATCAATAATTCTATGTATTGAAACTTTAATACTCATAAGAGTAATCACTTTATATGCATCTTATGACATATAATTCTATATCGACGGCTCTTGTGCGCAGAAGGACCTTAATGAAGTAATGGTGAACACAAATCAATATTTAAATCATTTAAGCTAATTACTTATTTATTTTTAAATTCGGTATAATAGCATACATATTCTAACATGACACGCGCAGAATTTTCTAAAGACAGAGAACAACATTCACCGTTGTTAAACTACCAATAAACAACCCGAAAAAATAGTTCCGAAACTGAAAACTATAGTTCGCATTGTAATTGCAGAAAATGTCAGGTCATGCTAGAATCGAAATAATTTTCGCATTATCCTTGTTTACCAATAACAACATCTAAATTGAAAACTATTTCTTAAACAAATGGCTAAGATGTTGATATAAAATTATATTATACGATATTACAATTATAATGCTATTTTTAATCTTACTGTATACAGGAATGATAAGTGTTTACTCCTAACAAAGTATTGTTCAAATGCACATGACAATTTTTATCTCTAACTTGATTTAGAAAATCGAGAAAAATAAACCTACTTAATTTGTTTCATGTACAAGGAAATAACTACTCGCCTCGCCTCACTGCAACCAATATGCATGTTCTATCGAGTTGTCAAATGTAGTTATAGAAACAAATAAACATTTAAAAGGGCCCCTAGCAATTTATGTCGGTCAGTTAAAACTTTGTCCGAAGGAAGGGAGATCGTTAACTATTCAACGAGTCATAAAAATTATACATAAAACAAAATCGTAAAATAATGTTTCATAAGTTCACTTGTTTTTAATATTTATTATGACAAAGTAAATAATAAAATAAGTAATACAATAATTGTAACAAGAAATGTCTTTAAAAAAGACAACCAGCGTTGAAATTAATATTGAGCTGTCTTTCTTTAGCCCGAAACATAATACAAGAGGGACAAGATGATCGGTTACGTGACTTCTCGGAACCCAGCTTTTGAGTCCCCACTAAGGAGTCTTCTCGGACTGCAGATTTTTTGGACACCATAAGATAAACTTATCGGACCAAAAATTAATTTGAGAAAAACTCAAACATTATTAATATGTGTAACGTGAATAACGCAATCGTACCTTCCATGTTGTCACCGGTGATAAATGAACAACCTAAATGGCATAAATGCTATTAATTTGCGTTACTATAATTGTTACATAAATTAGCATTGTTAGAAAATAATTGCGTCAATGAATGGAAATTACTATATATCAGACGAGTGTACATTGTTATGTTTAATAATTAATATACTATACGTATCATTAGTTTTGCAAATAGTGTATTCATGCTACGCAAATGAAGTAAAATTAACTTGAACAACATTTCAACGTTTTAGGAGACTTCTTACACCACATTTTATTCATAGAAAGATGTTAAAAAATGTTAGATATTGAATAACATCTACTAGAGAAGTTGATAGAAAGGTGCAACTATAAATAATTCTTTATAACACGCAACCGCAATTCAAATATAAAATAACATGCACAGGAAGTTTATAAATGTAAATTCCCCATTTATTTAAATTCTCGGGTTTATGATTCTCCGGACGCTAACTGATGACTGAACGTATATTAACACAGCTATACCTCGCGCTATTTTTAAAATGATGCAAACCTTAAAATTTCTCCGGAGTGTGTTAGAATATACCATTTCATACCGATCTTCAACGAATATCTACGTTCGGCTCCGAAACGTTTCAGAGCGTGCCGTTGATATAGGCTAAACAAAATAATTATTTCATTATGTGAATGAATATTGCATTCTGTTAATGACATACAAAAAGTAAAATTGTTCATAATTACGTTATGTGTATGTCGAAGATATGTTAAAACTATTTTAACCGCTTTTGTAAACACATATAAATTTTAATCCTTAAAAAATATGCAACAGTTATTGGTAGACATCAAACCATTTTTGTAAGTTTGCATTCCCTAAACCTAGAAAAGTTGCCCAATTCTATTGGCATTCAGTTTTCCCGCTGCATAAAATTATCGCAAGAAATCTAGGTCAAAACTGGTATTAGACAGCTACGCCGAACAAAATAATTAATCAGGCCCCACACAACAAATAAGCTAACATGAGTCGGCGATAACGAGACGAAAAGGTTAGGATTATAATGTCTGTTTCTTATCGGCTCGCTTCGTGACCCGTTTTGTTCGTTTTAATTCGTGGTAAAATGAAAAGTTATACATTTTTCAACACCACACATAAACACATTAACTTGCATCGACAATACATTGGCGTAGTCGCTGGTGCGGCAGGGGCGGCGGTCGCCGCCCCAATATTACGGTAAATCGCCGTCATATTAGATACTCGCTGCTCCAATAGACCATTTCATACCGATCTTCGCCGAATATCTACGTACGGCTCCGAACGGTTTCCGAGTAAAATAATTCTCAGAGATCGGTCAACCAATCGCTGAATGGAGCCAACGATAACTAAAATTAAATTTTAGGCATAAACAAAGCACGTGTCCGAGCTGCTGTGTGTCCTAGTTATATAAAAATGCAAACTTTATGCAAAGTCAAAGGCTGCCCAGTTAAAGGATCTGGAAATAATATTAAAATACTCTGATTTCATGTTATACTGTCGAGATGATAACAAAATACTAATCAGTTATCGTCTGGTTACAAGGTTTATTTACAAACGATAGCAGCCGCTTTGATTTTATAAATAAAAAGTTAAAAATAGATCACACTGGGGAGGATAATCGGCTATGCACAAAGCATATCGTACTTAATCAACTAATACACTGTAATATATTACACATAATACGTTTTCAAATAGCATTTAGTCGAGCTATCCTCTATTACTTCTGGAAAACAAAAAAAAATCTACATTTTAATACCTATGATAATAATGAGTTTCTTTGATTATTGACAATGACCTTCATTTTTTAAAATAGATCAACACGTGGACATATCCAATAAACAGTTCATAGGAATCTTCCCACATTGACCTGAAGTCTGCGTTGATGTCTAAGAAACATTATATGATGGCCGAAATAGTGAACTTTTACAACAATGACGATAGTTTCCCCCTAGAATATGCGTGTTTAAGCTCAATATAGTAAGATTTTTCAACAGAAATTGGAAATATTAAACTTGAATAATATGCTTAACGTGTTTGAATATTAGCTCCAGGATTTCATTGGCTGAAAAAGTCACATGGTGAATCGTCACGTGACTTGTTCTACGAAATTTTACGAATATTTCCGATCCCCCTGTGAAATGGTGTATATTCCAACGTCGCCTCAAGCGCAGGTGCCAAACAAATTGACAACACTGAAGACTGGTTCGATATGCACAATTAACAGAGTGCCACATGTTGGCAGTCTAGGGGAATTAACGTTTGCGGATAGCCGCCTGGTATTAATTGCACTGGTATCAAGCCTCGCCGTTATATTATTCTAAGTCTCACCTGATATATTACAGAAGACCAGGCAGTAACCTGTTATTCTCTATTTATCAATGACTTCGAACGCTGCATAGTCGACTGCTTTCCTCCGCGATGTTTAGTTTCAGAATTTGATCCTACACTGAAAGCTGTGAATTACCCGACCCTTTTATTTTGTTTTAAACATATTATGTTATAATCACATTCTTCATCAAAACGATGGATGCATTTGGGAACGTTCATGATATTCAAAACGACACTTCTTACTGTTGCGTAATAATAACTGAGTTAAAATCATCGTGGTTTCTACCGTCGTATTTCAGAAGCGAACAACTACAAACGGCTTGAAGGCGTTTTGTGCATTCTATTTTTGTCTTTACTTTGTATGCTAAGACAAAATATTGCATCTGGAAATAAAGCACATTTAAGTACTTTTTCATTAATAAAACAGCTCAACTAGAAGTGTGTTGTGTACGATTTTTTTTTTTTCAAGTTTTATTCAAAATACGATGATGAAAGTGACAATAAAACTTGACAGCAAACAGAAAAACACAAAATGGTGAAGGAAACACTTCATTATGAAATAAATCAGCACGTACTATTGTCGACTTTTGCATCGTTTATTAGTGTTGTGTAACCTAAACCAGCTGTCAAGCCAACGTATATACATGCACTTGAGTTTCCTCTTGTACAGACGAAAACTATTTGTTGATTAAAAACAAGCTTATTGTGCGTTTAAAGGCAAGGTTTTTGCCTTAACTTTAATTCCATTTTAAATATAAATATATATTAATTAACTTTATTTTGCTACTTGTATTTATGCCACTATATCTGTTGTAAGACCGTACAAACACACTTTAAAGTGAGAATAGATCTACAAATCATGTACTGAATATGAAAAGCTTATTGAAGACGCCATTGACAATGAGGCAGGCCAAATGTATGGGAGAGAATTAACGTTACAAATAAGGTAAAGGGGAACAAACAATCCAGGGGTAAAGTCAGCTTTTGCGGGAAAGAGCATGATTTTAAAGACATTTGGCTTGGGGATGACGCCTTTATTCGGCCCCTGCTATATAAGGTAAAAAGCCCTGGTACGATACATCTGTAGTTTAGACATAGTCAAATATTTAGCAATAATTGTATTTAAAACGTATGGTCGTTTTTTTAACATTTGCTTTTTTTATGAACATTTGTGCGTGTTTTGTTCAATTTACTTAATTTATACTAACGTATTATTTTGTCTTTATATGCATACTACTACTAATACTACTACTACTGCTGCTGCTACTACTACTACTACTGCTGCTATTATTACTACTACTAGTACTACTACTACTACTAATAATAATAATAATAATAATAGTAATAGTTTAAACTCGATTTGCTAATTATTATACATTTATCTCGTTATTTAAACACGATACGGAGAGCCTTTAAATGATTTGAATGAAGTGGATTGCCTCGAGGCACACATTTACATTTTAAATGTTTCATATTCCTTCCGCATTAACTGTCAACTTCATAATTTTAAACGATTTTCTACGGTATCCTTTTTTGCCAGTTTCAATTTCGCTCTGTACAAGACGGAGACGATGCGACAACGCGACATTTTAATTTTAAGACGACATTCGCATCGGGTGACATTCTGCCCTCGGGTTGACAATATCAATGTCACACACGTTGCCATATGGTATTTATATAATATCGTCCTCAAAGAATATAATATTAATTTTATTATACCTAAAATAACCGATATTTTAAACATGTTCGATTATCATAAACATTTAGGTCTGTGCACTCCTTTAATGTACTTTTTTTCCAGAAAGCTAAATTGTGATGTAAGATATACAAGCAGGAAACTTCATTTAATTACTATAGTTTGGCAATACAATAATTGAACATTATCATAATTGCTTTCATTCACATACCAATATTGCAGCAAAGAAAATAATTTCACATTATTACAATTGATGTAATTCACCTATCAATATTGCAGCAAAGGAAATAGTTTAACTTAAAATTGCTAAATTCACATCAATAAACTTGCAGCAAAGGAAATAACTTAACATGATCATAATTGATGTAATTAACATACCAAGATTGCAGCAAAGGAAATAACTTAACATGATCGTAATTGATGTAATTCACATACCAATATTGCAGCAAAGGCAATAACTTAACATTATCATAATTGATGTACGGTAATTCACATATCAATATCACAACAAAGCAAATAACTTAACATCATCATAATTGCTGTAATTCACATATCAATATTGCAGCAAAGGAAATAGTTTAACTCAAAATTGCTAAAAATCCCATATCAATATTGCAGCACAGGATTATCAAGACTGCAGCAAAGGCACAAGTTAGTGCCGACATCGTTCTACTGTCATCATGATGCCGTTTTCAGCGCGCAATAGAGTCTGCGGCATTCGGCTCACTGTGAACCCGGATACCAACCGAAACCGGAAACTGAAAGCATAATAGTTTTAACTGCATTAGACGTGTAATTAAATATCTGAAACAAAAATCGTAAAAATGGTATAAAATGAAGGTCCCTTCAAACGCGTTGACGGGAGCAATCAGGCACTTATAGAAGACAATTCCATTCGTATATTAGTTATGTTGTAAGAATACACAATTTAGGTCGTAAAATGTTTCTTACTTATGGAGAAGCCTCGCAATGACCACCTGAAAGATGACCATGCCAAAATGATACGCAATACATTTCCTGAAAGAAAACAAAACACAAGGTTAAAACACCTGGTTTTGTTGACATTTCTACCGAGTTATTAGACCACTGCCAAAGGCAAAGGCATGATTTGAAATGTTTTTGTTTTCCCGAATCGAGCAAATACATTTTCTGTATAAACGCATTTTCTGATTAATTGTATGGAATTAAAATGTTTACAGAAGTGGCCTAAATAATTATGGGAAAAAAATGTTTTTAAGAGCAAATCGTTCAGCGATGTTTTCTATTAAGAGCAAATCGTTCAGCGATGTTTTCTATTAAAAGCAAATCGTTCAGCGATGTTTTCTATTACATGAAGCTAACATTGAACACGCAGTATGCATCACCTTGGACCTGCAGAAAAAGGGACGAACTGAAAAGGGTCCATCTTAGCACAGTTCTCCTTGGTGAATCGTTCCGGTTTGAACTCCCAGTGGTCGGGACCCCAGACCTCCTCGTTGTGATGAAGCATCCATCTAGTAACAGTGTAAATAGACGCTCGGTAATGTGAAACAAAAGGTGAAAAGAAAGCTGTACATTCCCTGGGGTTATTTTCAAGTGTTTATATATGTTAATGAAAGTGATTTAACTCAACTTTACTATTGTGAAACATTAATGTGAACAAAGACGAAATTAAAACGTCTTAAAATAGATATCATAAACAATAGGACGTGATGGAGTTACCGAGATCATGGTTCCAACTGGAACGGTCACGCCATCAACGTCAAAATCCTTCGTTGTTTTTCTGGCCGGGAAAGGAACTGAAGGAAACATTCTGAGACCTCCTTCTATACACATAGTCAGATATTCGAGTTTCGGTAAATCTGATCTGGAAAGAAAAACATAAAGTCTGATGAAGTTTCCTCTTTTTTTTAATCCGCACAGGCTAATCCAGGATGGCACTTTACGCTTTTATGGTATTTTTGTTTCAAGGAAGTCTCTTCTTAACATAAAAGCACTGTAGACGCACAGGCTAATCCGGGACGACACTTTACGTACATGCATTAAGCCCGGTTTTTCCGCGACACGCCTTAAATATTAAACTGTGGCCTATGGAATGTGGGTTTAATAATAAAAGCATCTAAACTAATTACAGATTGTTCCATAGAAATGTTAATGGAATATATGTTATGTTTTATAACCAGAAACAAGAATTTACTTCTTTATTACATATGGGCATTTAAGTAAATTAATACCATTCAACTTCATCTCTATCTCCCAAAACTCCGTTCACCTCCCGTCTGCAGCGTTCCTGAATCTCAGGATGTTTCGCTAATATGTACAGAATCCACGAAATGGAAGTGGAAGTTGCGTCATGACCTGGGATTGAATACAGTCCACTGACATTCGCCGTGAAATTGTTGGCAATCATGAGTAGACCAAAATCTAATGTTTACCGTTGACAATCATGAGTAGACATAAAGCTAATGTTTTCCGTTGGCAATCATGAGTAGACCTAAAGCTAATGTTTTCCGTTGGCAATCATGAGTAGACATAAAGATAATGTTTTCCGTTCCCGTTCTAATATGTGTTAATTTTGCGGCTACTCGCGATACGTTGCTATGCTCTTAGTACGTACCTGGGATATGTCTATACTCAATTGTTTTTGTGTTTACAACCAAAACTAAATGTACATCTAAACGTATGAATAAATTGTGTCAAGAAATCGTTCCAATGCAGATATTCCTTTGGACAAAGATCATCTACCCTCAAATTCACTATTTGTCTTTGTTAATCGGACATTTAATCACGCGATCGTCAGCCCAATACTAAAAAAATCATTATTATATTTGAGTCAACGTAGTCTTTACAAATGCATGCTAGTTATACCTTTGTTCTATCTAAAATCCGAATATAATTAAAGTCTGTTTAAATCTGAAGAAATCACTGATATATAAACCGGTATATAACCCAACGTTGCTCTTGTTACACGCATACAGACATACTAAATTGGTTCAATTATAATATATATATATATATATCGACCTTGAAGGAATCCGTCGACTTCATGCCTGATTTCGAAGAATGAAAGACCTGCGTCATTCTCATCCTTCGCTGTGAGTAATGTATCTAACAGGTCCAGCTCATGCCCTTCTGTGACGGGATTTCGGCTTTCCTGAGCAACACACTACCATGTCACAAAACTATAACAACACGTGTGCGTTATATGAATATTATACGCGTTATCGTATGTCCGTGTACAACTTCTAAATATTGAAATATGAAGGGTAACTTGCACTGCATTTACAAATGATTTACATTGTAGTCGTATGCTTCTGCCGTTTGTATAATCGATCCGATTCTCTGTCTTGAACCTGTAGATCGTTTTACTTTAGCACAATAAAACGATATTATGAGGGGTGTCGTGGGAAAACCGGACTTAATGCATGTGCGTAAAGTTTCGTCCCGCACAGGCTAATCCGGGACGGCACTTTCCGCTTTAATGGTATTTTCTGTTTCAAGGAAGTCTCTTCTAAGCATTAATCCACTGTAGGTGGAAAGCGCCGTTCTGGATTAGCATGTGCGGACTGCACAAGCTAATCCGGGACGACACTTTACGCACATGCATTAAACCTGGTTTTCTCACGACGCGCCTCATATATAAATTACTTTAGAATAGCCAAAACGGCACAGCTGCTGGTAAAAGGGATTAATGCAGGATATATAATAAATGTAAATAAATTAATTTATTAAGAAATGGTCTCAGTGCGAATGGTTTATTTAGGGAATACGTTTTCTTACAATCACAGCCTGCCTTTCTTTAATGATACCCTCCGAAAACGCATGTACAAAGTCGCAGTTTCGTTTGAACGTCTGAAGGGGGTCCTGAAATCGGTCATTAGCATTCCTGACCCTTCGGTTTATATATATTCCGCACGCTCTTCGACCATAAATTAAATTTCGTAGGTTTCTGCTCTTATTGCGCTTTGTAGGACCACATTTTCGCAAATAATATTTGTCACATCTGTGAAAAATAGGACTTCTTTCTTCACAGGAGTGAAAATTGAGATCTTATTCTTCACAGAGCACAGTCTTATTCTTCACATTTTCTGTGAGTTTGGGATCGTATCCAGTTTTTGATATGCAATGAAATCATATTCTTATGTGATCGTCACGCATACCTCGTTTTGGGCCAATCACATTCTTCATACTTAAAATGTGACAAATGAGATCCTATTCTTCAGAGGTGTGTGAAAAATATGACTTGTGAAAAATATTATCCTACAGCGCTATGTAAACGTGACATCTTTAAATGCTATCATGATGTATCCATGCTGATGGCATTTACAGCTGTTTCTGCAATGCCAACCTCGAACATATTGATACTGCCATAATGTGTCCAAAATCGGCACAATACATATTATGTAATTCTCAAATATGTATATACGCTGTTTCTTTGTTTTAATATTTTATTTAAAAAAAGTTTATTTACAGTTTATGGTTAAAGGGACCTGTTCACAGATTGGCAAATTGACAATTTTCACATTTATTGTCATAGATCCCAAAACAGAAAACTACACTATATATAAACAAGCGAAATGACTCTACTGACAAAGAAATATATTGGAAATATAGTGTCGTTTATGAAATTTCATCAATTGAAATGGATACAATTATAAAGCGTTTGTGTGGCTTTTCGCCGGTATTTCGGAAAACACGCGTATCACTTACATAGCTTTAAACATTCGCCACAATGATCGGCAGTTAGAAAAGCCGAGTGGTTACATCGATAGACTTTTAATCCGATCGGACGTGGTTTGAGTCCTGGCGAAAACAATTTTTTTATAAAATAAAATTCTTTATGTCATATTTGTTTATGGTCAGTCCAACTTCTTTAGTTTTTGCAGTAATGAAATTAAATGACATTTTTCAAAAATACGAAAATATGTGAACAAGTCCATTTAACCTCCAGTCATACCTCAGTCTTGTAGCGTTGATTTCTGTTAGCTCGTGTACTTTTTCGACGAACTGCCTACCCTCTCTGTAAATATTACGATTGACATTGAAAACCCGTTGTGAATGTTGATTTGTTAGAAGTATGTGCTGCGCTGGTAAATATATCTTGATAGGAAGAACATGTTTAAGAAGCGAGTTATATTATGTGAATATCGTGTGAAATTTATAAACTCACTTTGATCAAGTTGGATATATAAATACTTGCCGACACATTGGGTCTTGCCCATTGTAAACTCTCATATGTAGATTATGGGGACGGACCCAGTAATCGTAGGGCGTACTCCTAAACTAGCAACAATTTGGGCTCGAACCCTAACCCTAAACCTAACCCTAGCCTAATATATATAATGATCAATACTAGGTGCTTATATATATATATATATTGTCACGAGCCGAGCGGTAGCTGTGATTTTTGCTCAATTTCACTTTGGCCGTTAACTATTCCCCTTTTCTGTATAGACTTATGTATTTCTCATACATGAAATTGAAATCAAATGGACTCTGATAAACAGTGAACTAATAATAAAGTACTATGCCTAAGTTCTTTGAAGACTAACAGGAAAATATAAACTCAAGATTTCTAACATTTCTATCATTTATGTGTCCATAATGAGTAATGGTCAACACATTTCTATATAAATTCTAATAAGTCAACAAATGCAACCATTTCTCATGAAATTCACAAATAATACAGTTTCAAAGATGACAATAAATACTTGCACAACTCCTTTAAAAATATTCTTTATAATTTTTATATCAGCTATTATATATCTTAATTTATACGTTAAGTCTTATTTTTACTGATAAATTATGTTGTTTATGAATTTAGAATAATAAAATAGAATAGGTCTCACACCTATGAACACAGAGTTCAGAGTCCTCGAATGAGAAAGTTCAGTGCCTTTTATACTTTCCAAAAGCGCACATATAACTTTTGTGCAATAATAATATAAAAATGCACATCAAGAAATGCGCACAAACAGTGCACAAGTAGCGCTCACATAGCGCCCAGAAGCGCACAATAAAATTTGAGCGTTCTTAACACTGTAAATGTCA